>JAAAKL020011519.1:0-13603 GCA_010016065.2 Carybdea cf. marsupialis auct. non (Linnaeus, 1758) | reverse complement strand
AGTAAAACAGTAGATTCTCAGGGCTGGACCACTCTATGTTGCGGCGGTTAGAGATGATGATAATAACAATGAAAATAGTAATAATTGCATGGTGATGTGACGATGCTGCTGCCGATTGTAATGATGATAATAAAAATAGTAGCTGTGGCGGACGATCTTGATGGTGACGATTATGACTGCAACAAGAAGAATGACAGTGGTATGACCAAATATTGCATAAAAACAAAGGTTACCTTAGCACGAGATCGGTCTGTTGCCCCATGGAATTCAATTTCTCCGAATGCATTAGTTGGCTTTTCATACCATTGCTTCCCAGGTTCAGTGGGTAGTAAATGTTCTTCTCTTCCTCGTCCACAGGAGCATCTTGAAATAAATTGAGAAGATATTTTCAACAAATAGCTACTTTGTGCAGTGTTTGAATGTGTAACAAAGTAAATCAAGGAAATTTTAGAAATACAATTAGCTGTCTGTTAAAGTATTTTAACCCCATCACCATTCCTTAAAAAGTTTCATCTAAGGCTCTCTTGACCTTAGAGATAATAAACATTGGAGAGGAGGAAACTGAACATAAAAGGAGAATACTGTGGCTCCTTCTAATATGTATTCTCTCAAATTATCCCTATTCATTGTTTTCCTCAAAAATATGCTCTTTGATAAAACCTACTTAAGGAGAATAATTGTCTTCTGGTAACAAGTATCTTCGAATTTCTAATGACATATTCAATACAAAAAAGGAATAGAAAGATACATTAAATACAAAAATAGAAATAGAAACATCTAAAAATGACAAAGAGTATCCAATTATCTTTTTACAAGTAATGGTAAGTTTACAATGTTACTCAAGATCAACTGCAAGACACAGACCCTGTTGTCCTTTCCTTTCGAGGTTTGTTGTCTAAACGTCATGAAATTTAGATAAATTTAGCAGTAATAGGATTTGATTTACAATGTCACTTACAGGATTGGATTCTTCTCATCTTTTTTATATAAGCAACATGCCTTCTGCATAAAGGTGTCTCTTGGGACGTTGTCAAGTGGTATCTACAAGAGACAATATCTTCATCATTGGTAACCTTTAGCGTGACACTATGCGGAGGGAAAGTGTGACGTCACAATTTTGAAAATGTTTAAATAATGGAAATAATACTCAATTGTCATGTTGTCCTGATAAAAAGAACGTCAAAGACGACATTGAGAGTGATGCCCTTTCCCATCACCGAGATATCAGCTTTCAAAGTTTTCAATCTCTCTAACAAAACCCTATTGTTTGATGCTGGTTCCTAACGTAAGGAACCAAGGGATATCAACAGAGTTTTGACCAGAGAATTTTGAAATTCAAACGCCTCTACTTTAAACACTATATACACTACAGGTGTATTTTGGGAAACAGCCTATTACAGGATTGCCTTTAGATATCTGGAGTCAAATCATACCATTTCCAAAACGTTTGACTTGTCATGTCATTACTTTCCCTCCGCATCAACCCATAAGGCTTAACATGCCTTCTGGGTAAAGTGGTATCTACAAGAGACAACATCTTCATCATTAGTAACCTTTATCGCGACAATATTAACCCATGAGGCTCTTAAGATATTCAGGGATATCTCATTGTCTCCAAATATAACTTAACGTTCACCTCACCTCAGCACGCTGGCCTAGAACTATGCAATGGATGCTACCACAACATGTCACTTTATAAAATGAGCTATTGCATAGCATTGGTGATTAGCCCGCTCTTATCTAAATACTGCCTGACTGGATTTGTTGGCGCGTCGAGGAACAATGATTTTCAGCCTAGAATCAAATCAGCGCGGACAGCACTTTTTTGACTGTGGCTAGAAATTTGCCTCTTTATGTTCGATTTTCACGGTACTTCTAAATTTTTAACTTGTACAAAGTGAAACTTACAGTGTGAACTTACATATCTCTGTATGCTCTTGTTTTTTCTTTGACCTCGAAATATTTCTATAAATTATTAAGTTATTCAGTGCATTTTCATAGTAATTCTTTCTCTTAATGTTATCAAAAGTAGTAAACAATCATTTAAGCTTGACGAGGTCATCTCCAGACTCAATAGGCCTATCATCTTTTACTTTTATGAGGATCGTAAATTATTTTCCTCATCAATTCAAATTCTGCTTGGTGGGAGTGGCGTTATTAGGGCTATCTCTCAGCATCTTCCCTAATATCTCAAGAAAGATAAGCACTTTCCTTTCATTTAATGATGATCACTTTCAAAGTGTCCAAATATTTCCTGGAGATGACATCATAATTACCCCCGACAAAGAACTAATCTCAACGAACCCATGATGTATAAATATAAGAACACTTCGAAAAGATGTGTTTTTGGCACGGACCATGCATATTACATGTAAAATATTTCCTTGCACTCAATTCAACTTTTATTGTCAATCCTAATGTAAAAATTAAGTTTGGTTTACTTTTCCTACTAAAACCTCTTCTGCAGATTGAGTTTCGAACGCTATTGAGGTATTTGTCAACTTCCGGTTGCCATGTAGTGTCGTCACCTTCAATTTAAAAACTAATCTAATTTCTGTACAGCTAATGGATGAGTCAACATATTTACTAAGTTACATATCTAAGTAATAGATATTGACGCAGTTATTAGCATTGATACTACCACGGGCCTACTGTAGTTTCCCTCGCGGTCGTGGACATCTCAAAATAGCACAGTCTGGATGGAGTCGAATCCCATTTGTAATGGATGAGTCAAGAATTGCGTCTTTTACAATTGAAGTTAGATAATGTAGTATACGACAATCAATGTTCCGTGCGGAAACTTTAATGGGTAAGTATGCTATCATTTTTCGACGACGGCGAACTTTAAGGGGAAGAGTTCAAATTACCTAATGTGATGTAAGTGTTGACTACGGTTCTGCCAAGTACCTCGGGTCTGGTTCCTTTTCTCTAGTGTACAATACAATCGCCTTTTAGTGAAAAAGAATTTAAATTTTTTAGATTAAGTACATAAATAACTACAATTGGATGGACTACTGCCGCATAAAGTGAGTTTGAACAACAACCTCAGTGCAGTTTTACTGTTAATTAACGCAAGGTCTGATTTTAATACTCAATGGAGTGCCGGAGGGTAAAACTCTCAGACATGCTACTCTACGTCTTCCCTTTAATCGCATGGGCGTTTTGGTCAAACTTTTTATTCACCATTTTGACTTTTCCAAGCGTCTATCAAAAAGTATTTTGAATAATTGGAATATTTGCATATGCTAAAAGTGACTTCATGATTTTGCCCTACCAAGTGTCATCAACATACAATGCAAAATGTTAATGATCAAAAATGATTAAAATAAATGTGTTTTTGGCTACATTGCTCTTTGCATTCAAGTCTTTATTTTTTATCTTTATACATGGGTAATTCAGCTTATTTACGTAACAATGGTATTCTTGCAATAGATATTTTGATTCTGTTGGCTACTTGTCAACTTCTGGTGTATGCTTTGAAGTCGTCTTCTGCGATACGATAATTGACACATGATGACCTAATTTATAATTACACCAATTTTACACCAATTTTATTCAAAGAGTGACAAGTATTCACTAAGTTAATAGCTCTAGGTCTAGTTCCGTAACCCACTTCTGACAATCTCAAAATAACCTAGTCCAGACTGGCTAACAATAATGATCATGAGCTCAGTTTGATAAGGGTATGCCATGAACTATATGAAAATTCACGTCGAGATGAAGGTTTTGAGAGATTAAAGGAGATAAGAACAGCAAAGTGTTGCAAGAATCAGTGGAAAAAAATAGATAAGCTCAAACGAGTTTAATGCAGTAGCTGCCATAAATTTATATTCTTGTACATATGTCCCTTTAGATTATAAGACTCCTGTACTCCTAAGGTGCAGGCTAGGACGCCATCTTATCACCTGTACATTTCCATGCCATTGACAAGCTTTAAACGACTTTGAGATCGAGTCCCAACTGAGCATCCAATTACAAGAATACACCGCCTGCTTGAAGTTATCCGTTAAAGGAAATTCGGTTGAAATGTACAGCCCGTGAATAAGGGATCCAGGTCATAGGAAGGTCTATCACTGGAGGCTGAGGGAATTTAAGTTTGAACACAAAATAAACCACTACTAAATACTTGTTTAAAGGAAAATGACAATAATATCTTCACTAAAAATCAAATTAATGGGTGATATTATACATCATAATTCGTATGTAATGCGTATCTTAGTTGAAGGTTAATATATATATATATATATATAAGTTTTAGCATATGTGATCATTATTCTTTGAACAGAGATATGGCTAAGACACTCCGATTACTGAATCAAATTAGGGTTAATGTCAGATTTTTAGCAAGAACGTTTTTAAATGTTCAATCGCATTTATTAAGGATTTCTATAGTAGAACGATAACTTGCTTTGTATACTCCCAACAGGTATTGCTGTCGGACCAAGTGGGTATGTAGAGGGAAAGTGATGACGTCACAAATCAAATGTTTTAGAAATAGTACAATCTGACTCCAGCTATCAAAAGCCAAGCTTGGAATAAGCTGTTTCCCAAAGTAGCAGACCTGTAGTGTATATAGTATTTAAACGAGAGGCGTTTCTATCTCAAAAATCTCCGGTCAAAACTTTGTTGATATTCCTTGGTTCCTTACGTAAGGAACCAGCATTAAACAATAGGGTTTTGTTAGAGAGATTCAAAAATTTTGAAACCTGACATCTCCGTGTAGGGAAAAGGCATCACTCTCAATTTTGGCCATTGACGTTCTCGCTAATAGTGTAACATAAAAGTTGAGTTTTTTCCCCTTAATTCAAAAATGTTCAAAATCGTGACGTCACACTTTCCCCACCGCATTAAATCGTACGTCAAGCATTGGGCTGTAAGGATAAAGGGTTTTTATTGGGCTAGATTTGCACAATCAGTAAAATTTTGACGTTGTGAGAGTGACACATAAATATGAGTTATCGTGTACCTTTATGTCAAGTTTACAGTACTTCTCCACAAGTGACCACATAAAGCCATAACGTGATATCGATGACCAAATGTATGTAATTAGTTGCTGCCCATTACTTGAGCTCGGATTATCACTTGCAGTAACGTTTGACAGCTTATGATGTTAACAAAACTTTGAACTTACGTAAGACATATGCTACTTCTATTAGGATTTGCTGTTTAAAGAATTGATAAGTGTATATTATACGTTAGAAAAATGGTAGACACTGGCATCTGTAGGAGGGGGCATGGTCAAACCCTCCTACAGTTACCATGACGAAATTTGATTAGCAGGTTTTGAATGGAAATTACCTACAGCAAGATGTGATCATTACCACTTTTCGGCGCCTATCTTGCTATAAAAGATTTCAAATTTTTGCAGAGAGGACCCCATATCTCGCCTGAAAATGTTGCCTGATTTCATAGTCGTTCATATCAGTACGAATCGGGACGATTTTAGAAAACCTGTGACGTCACAACAGATTCAGTCAGGTTTTGATGCTGTGGCAGTGTCTCAAACTTTTAAACATAGGTTTGATGCAAATAATCTCTGTCACTACAGCAAACACTACATCGTTGACAGAAACATTCTATAGGGACATTGTGTCGACATTAAAGGGACACTTCTGGGCGTTAAATTTGCAATTGGGCACACTGTTGACTTTTTTGATAACAAGCAAAACAGCTGCGTAACGCCTATGTAGTTTCTTTTCCCATGCAACTATGTTACCAGGCGAATAAATCCCCTAAAACCTAAGTTATTGCTTATTTCACCTAATTTTACTTAAGGCTAATGTTTGGTTATTAACATGACTGAGTCGGCCCTGGATCGACCCGACAAATTTTAATGTGAAAGGAACGACCGGATTCACTATGGAGGAGAGAAACATCGACTTTTTTTAAAAAGGGCAATCTTAACTGTATTGTGAGGCCATTGTCAGATATTAGGAACAAGTTACAAAGTTACACTGTTACGTGTCTGTTAGTCATGTCTGGATTGGTTGGGCGATGTCTAATGACTGCTTTCCAAGCTATCCTATCTATCTAGTAATCTACTCCACATCCTATCTGCTACATCTGCTAGATCATTTCTAATCACTTTACATTGGGTAAACACTCCAATAATTTCTAGTGCCCTGCATACACTCCGATTCCAGTGCAGCAAGGTTTATCTTATTATTTTACTTATTAAATGTACCGGCGCTGCCCAAGAAGTTTAAGCCTGCTATTATTGTTGTCTGTATGCGTAGCAATGCTGCGGTGACAAAAGACAACTTACAGACATTGCTCTACCCTTTATCTCGCAGACTGTCAATGAACTTGAAAGTCTTTAGTCTTTATGCTTTAGTTCTTGACAAAAGGAAACCAGCTTGGCATACGCTCATGAGAATTTTCTAATGCGATTTGAACACAAAAGATTTGTACATTACAGCATGCAGATTACACTTGGAATACACTGATAAGACGGTTCTAATACAATTTGCGCACAGTAGATATATTTACATTCCAACGTGCAGATTTCACTTGGAATACGGTCATAAGACACATCCGGGAATCCTGAGAACGCACATTTTATCCATTTTTGGCCTCCAGCGAGCTCTGAGGCTAACCTTTGAGGCTGCAAACTCGCTTGGAACCTGCCCCTGGTCCAGGAGAGTGTTAATGCAAAGTTTTATGATATGCAAAATGATGTGGCCACCTAATCCGCTCACACACACACACACACACACACACACACACACACACACACACACATCCTGGCTTCTTTTTTAGATAAAGCTGTAGTTCTTAAAGATATACATCATTCAGAATTTTCGGAGGTCTTAAAAGCCTGGTAACACGCTCAATATTGGACATTGTGCCATGTTCTAGATAAAAGATTTTCAAGCAAGGAATCGTGACCCCTTAGGGGTCCTAAAACGTCAAAGACGATGTCATGAACTTGAATTATTGAAAACGACAAAATAGTTCTACATGCTAGTATAAAAAAATCACTCCAAGATATGCAATTTCCTTCAACAAGCGCATCTATGGACAACAGGGATCAGGTAATGCTTGCATGCCCTTGCCCAGATCAAAATACCAGATCGCATCAATCGAATTTTTGGGCTGTATTCGTTCAGCGTTAACTAAGAGAAATGTTGAATCGAGCTACCATCATTGACGAGTATAGTTCAGGAAATTGTTTTAACACCGGTGGAACTTGTTGGAGAAACTAAACTCGAAATAGACGCATAATCTTAGATAAAAAGCGAAAGCAACACTCGTCTGAACTCATGTTAACTTAGATCAAATCTGGTATCTTGAGGCAAAAGCAGAGGACTGTATATACAAAGAGCAATTGAATTACAAAAGGAAATGACTAATTACGTACAGGAAATAGCTAATATTAGAAAACTAAAACGAGATAATGAAAGCGAGGCTATGATACAATTAATGCCTAACAAAATAACCAACAGACCCGCTAAAATCTCGTAATCATCGAATTATCACGGAAAACAATATATCAAGGTAAGTGTTAACCATTTGCAAGAGCCCTCTTAGTTGACAGCTGGGTAAGGGCGTGGAGGGGCACGGAGGCGGCTGACCCACTTCATAATGATAGTTATGGAGTCCTTGCTTTGATCACCCCTTGTTGCACAAAAAGATCCCTGTGTACATCTATGATTTTTCCCGCTTGGCATGACCCTGTTGGGCACTGATGTTTATAGGCGCTCCATCTGTGGTAATTGACATTCATGTGCCATTTCAGCCACTATCCTGTCCAACACAGATCACACGCCCTCGTAGACATCGTCGCCTGTTGATCTTCCCTTTGCAATGAGGCTTTCATGGAAAGGTCCATATATATGATATGTAAGATACCTATGATATGTAAGAAACGAAAAAAAAATTAAAAGTAAGGTGCATAATGTCTTTCATGTAGTAGTCGCGCAATTCTAAAAATACATCTGTAACATTATCATCTACTTTCCCATTATTAAATGTAAACTTGATGAAAGATTGTACGAAGGAATTTATTCCTTTTTATATAAACAGTATGGTTCTCACAAATACTTCTGAGGAAGCTGGTAAGGTTTATAACTCTGATCCACATTCGTTCAAGAATAATGTAACTTGTTGTTACAAGCACCCAAATATAAAAGGAAGTTAGCCAAAAATTGGATTGAAATTACTGCCAATGATGTCAAAATCAATTAGCATGTTTCAAGCTTAAAATTCCATTGATGCTATCATGCATAATTAGAAGATACGCTTCACCTGCACTATTTCCTTGTCATGAAAGTAGCTGTTGGTGACATTTTCACTTTTCTCTGATATCTCTTGAAACTTGATATTTTTAAATGTGTCAGTATATCATACAGACTGAGTCCTTTCTTGATACTGTAATGACTGAATGTAAACATGGTGTTATAAGATCTCGAAGGTAAAATATCGTGGGACCACTGGGAAACGAACCCACGGTCTCCGCGTTGCGCAACACCACGCTTTTCCATTAAGCTACGGTCCCTTACCAACGAGAGAGACAAATTTGGGATGTCTATTGTTTGGATATTGCGTCACTACAATACTACTCCGCGTTACGCTACAGCTACATTTCGCAATAGAGGGTAAATATTTGTTGATCTGTATGAATGGTACAAACCATTTAACTGTCGAGTGGAATTTGAATAGATACTAGAGAAAAGTAAATCGCGGCGCACTGCTCTATTAACTTGAGCTATGGTGACCCGGTGACAATTTCTCTAATCGCCGCGTGCGTCCTGGGTTCAAATCCTAGTGTGGACATTTTCACTTTTCAGTAATATCTCTTGAAACTTAGAATCTTCACATCCATTCTTCAGGATAACAATTTAGATAACTGCAAATTTAATTGTTTTTAATATTGTAACGACTTACTTACTTTTCTGTTCATGTTACAATAGATCGTACACCGTTATGAGTGGAAAAGTATTATGCTTCTTGGCTGTTACTTCAGTCGTTGCTGTCATGGCATTTGAACCTGATTTGGATTATGATGACCTACCTGAATTATCTGATGGACTGAATATAATTGGGAGGCATAGGGATAAAAGCTGGAGAGGGCACATGTTAGTAACAAAGTATCAAACGATAGGAGGAACTTGTAAAATTAAAAGGAGGATCGAGAAAGTTCAAATAATCAACAAAGGTCTCTGGATTAACAGAAAAATTACGAAAAAGGTGTATGTATACCAGATCGAGACATATTATTGTACAAAAATAGTCACTGTCAATTCGAAACCCACTGTTATTCATCGAAACCTAAATGATATCCCAGAGTAATCATCTGGCATTATAGACATTTCAGGAAGGAACAGTAATACTGTCAGTGCATTGCACCTCTATAATTTGAGATTACTAGTTATGATAGAGAGCATCTTATGATCTATAGTCTCTTAAACCTTTGTATTAATCGTAGCATCTTATCTATTGTAAAACTAACAAGACTAGGGGGTGTGATTGTGGAGGGGACGGGGGAGGGATTAGGTTTAGGCCTCTGTAATGTCCCTGATATCTCACAAACAACATCTGGCAACAATATTCATAAAATGCGACTCTTTCCCAGCTTATTCAAGCTATTCAGATATATAATTGAAAGGTTTGCTTTATTATGACGTCATAATTACCCATTACGAAGAGTCACCCACTAACAACACAAAAATGGAGTTTCAGCAAGCAGTACGATAACGGAAACAAAGACGCTAAGTGCTAACGTTACGGTTTCCGTTATCGTTCTCAGATGTCTCATTCAGCATGAGACCTGGAGTACGTTAACCTCTTCAGGCGAAAAGAAAAGATGTGTGATTTAGGTACGCACTGTTTCTAAACTCGATTCTGAAACAGTATATTCCTAAACAGCTGAAATTGTGGTATCACTCGCCACTTGTGCGATCAAAACAATTGACTGATGTTGGGATTAAGTTTCTGTAAGACCCTGGCGACAACACGATTTGTTCAAAGTACAAACTTTTGACTAAGAGGGATCAGAGGGGAAGTTAGCTCAAAATTAAGCTTGAGAGTTCCCAAGAGGTTAATTTGAATAAAATCTGATATTATTTGCAACATACGATAAATTATGAAGCAAATGTTTCGGGTTTTCTCATACTTGACGACCACTGAGCGCACGATGCCTAAATTCATGGTCAAAACAAGTGAACCCAACGAGTGTGGATCATATTAAGTCGATCATATCAAAACACGATAACATGAACTAAAACTTTTTGAGTCAAATCCTGGAATCATACAGATCGTTGACTCTCGTCAATTGCCATAAAATTCAAACATAGTGAGCTGGAGTAACATGCTTTCATGCTATTAGCTAAACCGTAATTCAAAGCAAGAATATGGACAATTTCTGGCAACTCTCAAGTGAAACCAATTCCCACGCCTTGCGCGTCTGATAATCTGGAACCGCCTTTGATTTTAACTTTTAAGTAATTCAGCGCTGTTGGCAAGATGTTGAGTTAAATCTTTCGATGAAGCACTGGACCGCTGCAGCCTAAGAAATGTCTGCATTGTCAATGAAAACTTGTCACAAACAAGGGATGAAATACCACGAAACGATCGCTCTGACAGTGGTTGCTATAAAAGCGAAATCCTTGCCATATATTCTACAGAAATGGATTACTGTTCTCTGCAATACTTATGATGTGTTGCTGAAAACCTCGAAGTCGTTTAGGCTGAGTTAAATCAACTAAAGAGGCTATATCAAGTGCAAAATCATTTAACGTTTTCCCAGAACGTTAGCTGCGAGCACTCAAGGTTGCAGAACCTTAGCTGAAAACGATAACGTTAAGGGAATCCTCTTTTGCGCGTGCGTATTAGCAGCTTGGTCAGCAGCTAAGTTTACCGTTTCCGTTATCGTACTGCTTGCTGAAACTCCCTAAAATGTCCCAGGAGAAAACGGCAAGAACAAGGAATTTTTAGAGCCTTAATTGCTCAAAGGGGATAAAGGATTAGTCTTTACACGTTACTTATTCAAACCTAAAGTATTAAGTTCATTTAAGTTTTGATATTCAGCACTATTCTTCCAATGTTTCATTAAATCGTGTTTTAGTGCTTGTCGACTTCCTGATGTGTTGCGATGTCATAACCTCGAATTGAAGCGATAAGACAAATCTTTTGTAAGCTGTTAGACGATTAAACAATCCTGACAAATAGCATACCTAAAATGACATTAATTCAGAGTTACAAGCAATGTTATAGCCACTGGCCTGAAAGACCCCCGCCCCTTCTATGTACATTGTAATTGAAGATGACCCATACCCAATAGGGTTAAGTTCTAAGTACTGCCATTGTTGTTTCCTCTTACATGGCATAATTTGCATTCCTAACTTGTTATGTGTAACACAAGATGTAGTAGTTGTCTTTAAAACGGAAACATTTCTGTTAAGTTCTTGACAACATGCAGGGCTTTAGTGTAATAAGAAATAAATGTAAGCTCATTCTTCCTGTTATCGCTGTTATCATGTGCTCTGTAGTTAGAACAGCTAAGTCTGCCTCGAAAATATTAAGTGTTAAAGTAGTCTATCTTTTTACGAAAGTTTAGGAACATTTGTAAGAATTACCTACGACCTTTTTGTGGAAAGTTTACTGATTGACTCAATACCTCCTATGGATTAATTTTTATTTTGTTTTCTTTTTAAATCTATCATTTTCCAACTTTACTTATATAGCATGTCCAGAAATGACTTTCACCTTTCTTAGAAAAACCATATCGTGCAACTTCGATTTATGAGGTACAAAAAGAAAAAGAAACAAATGCAATTGGTGAAACATACATTTTTATTGCTCTGAGATAATGAAAGAGATACAATGTCCTGAATATAAAACGCTATCCCACTCATGTATTTGAGTTCAGCGTACAAGTGTTTAATCCTAGTGAGATACTTGTTGAATTTTAAGAACATAAACATGTTAAAAAAAATCGATATGTGCCTTCCACACCCTATAAGGGCCCAAAACATTTACGGCGCACCTTTAATTACTAAACTTAGCCAAGGCAGTACTTAGTGATGAGTCCAAAGTCCAAAATTGGCTCCCAATAGAACGCAGAGTCTATCACTTCCTGCCTTCATAAGTATGTAACTATTTAAATGGCTTCTCTTCAACATACACCAACAAAATATCATTTCCATTAACCATGAACCAAATAAGCTAACAGTCTAATTGTAAATTACACATTGCACTGTATGGAACACAAAAATTTATTGTACATTGGAGCACAAATCAGTAAACTTCTATTGACTACTCTAAAGTACTGAAATAATGCAAACACATTTAAACGTCAGCTTTATATGATATATGCGAATAATCATGTGCCCACCTCTCTCTTCCGTAATTCAATGATTTGAAACCGATGAATATTAATAGGGTTTCATAAAGGGATAGATTTACTCGTATTGCGTAATTGTCAAGAAACTAGTTTTTACTTGTTTACAGTATTTTTATCGAGTTCTCTTGCTTGTAAATTGTGGCTTTACTTAACTGTTGCACAACACGTTCTTTACTCAATTGGTGTCAATTTAATACGGCTGATGAATATTGGTCAACAATAAAATGATAAAGGGGAACAACAAATCTTCAAATGAAGACAAGTTTCAGATGTTGTCCTTTTCAACCCAGTAGACGTGGATTCAGTCAAATTGGAAATAGACATTTTAGTTCCGAACAGATTGCAAACAAGTAGATGCATCATATAACTAGATAGTACAAATCCAGTAATATCGAAGAAATTGTAAGGATAGAGAAACATCTTCGGTTGTAAGCGTAGTTGTGAATTGTAAATTTCTAGTTAAATAGACCCTTTGCGCATGACGACGTCACGCACCATGTACTATTTCCTCCTGGAGGACAATTTCTCTATCCGCCAGAACGTTTTGACTGTGAAAGGCTAATGGGATCACGTACTTCAACTTTTGAAAGTGGAATTTGTTTTACCATGGTAAACTTTTGTGGTGTGTTTGGATCTATCAAGGATCATGGTGTTCGTTTCTTTCGTTTACCTGCCGTTAGAGGCATTGCAAGAGGCAGTATCAAAACTTAGCGGACTTTAAGTGTAGCCGTCACAGTACTTTACATACATAATATATACATAAATCGATGGGTCTTGATAAGTATATTAAGCATAGGAAATAATATTTGAAATGTATGCATTTGTCGGGGAGTAAATATGGGAACTAACCACCACCGGGACACGTCAACCACAGAAATTCGTCGATTTAAAGAGCAAAGCAAAATTCAAAACATTTTCTCACCACTGGTGTTCATGTGGATCCTAATATCAAGCTATTGATCTCTTACTAAATTCATTTACGAGAAGGCTCTAACATCGTGAAAAATCCGTCATGAAGAAACAAAAATTTTCACCACGATCGTCCTTGTTCAAGGGCACTTGATAAGACCCCGTCTAGGACAGCATAAACATGTCACAGGAAACAGTAACGAATCTCACTCGAATAATATAGTCGAACGTAAGTATATTGTGGTAAAAAAATGGAAGAATGAAAACAGTACCGAGCTTGTGTTTTCTTATAAAGTATGCCATCTTTTTCTTGAATCATATGCAGGTGTCTGAAAAACTTCCGAACGTCTT
>JAAAKL020011518.1:0-12500 GCA_010016065.2 Carybdea cf. marsupialis auct. non (Linnaeus, 1758) | reverse complement strand
TGCAGAAATATCAAGATATTCTACATGTGCTGATAACAGTAAGCAGAAAGGACAGAGGAGTGACAGGTGTTGAGCAAAATGATGCCTATACTGTATAAAATCGATCACTCTAAGACCACAAGGCAGGAAAGTTTGGTTTGAGGAAAATGCGGTCTCGACATTGGCGTCTGCCTGCCTATTGCGGTTGGTTGTATATCAGATAACGAACGTCTTTTGCGCCACTTGACCAAAGTAAAGCTCTCTCTTGCAAGGAGTAAATGAGCGTGGTCTAACAACTCCCAGCTGACGACTTAAGTATCACCGAGAAAGTTTCAAAACCAATATAATAGGTAACGAAGTGCGATTAAAAAGCCTATTTGTTAGTTTTAAACGAGAAATAACAAGGTCGCTAAGTGGTGTAGTTTTACGATATTTATTGAATTGCGAACAACTCGGCGTGTATCGTTTTTATTACTCTTCATTGCTTTTGTGGGCGGTGGAATCTTAACGAGAGTACCTAACACCTATATGTCGTTTTTGATTTGTGTCTTTATCTATATCGACTACATTAATGCCTGCTACCGTAGTGGATTTAAAGAGCGCAGGGCTCCGGGTCAAATGGCATAAACGGGGCCCTGCGGACGCCACTTTGCGCCTAAAGAAGGTATACTAACCTCCCCAGGAGGTACGACTATCTATTTTTCTTAGAAATTCGCCATTCAGAAAAACTGGATGACTCCATGATTACTATAATTTACTTGCATTACTTTAAGTTAACATAAGCATATCTCAAAAATCATAATTACCATTGAAGCGCATGCCCATGGCAATGGCCCGCTCGCCTTCCCCTAAAAAACGGTAATGGTCTGAGAAGGTGCCACTTCCTCTACGATATTGCTAGTATTTAGACTGTGGAATTATGCCTTGATGGAGCTCGGGGTGCCACTGATGCTCATATGAGCACGAGCTCGTTGTGACTGGCCAGAGTTGAAAATATATCAACAATGACTTCTATACTAGACTTTGTAGTTGTAAACTATATAGAAAGGAAGTGCACGGAATCTACGGGGCTACCACGAAGGTTATGCTAATTATTCGCTTCATTCTGTATACGTTCTAGGAAGTCCTTGTCTGGTTTCATAAGTCACCGACTGTGGACACCCAAATTTTCCCTCGAATCAGTCCATACCATCCCATTAAAAAGAGTTTCCTCTTACAGGTCGTCTTCAAAGATAAGACACTTTCAATGAAAAACCACCGCTTATCAAAAAAACTCCTTAAACACTGCCTTCCGTTAAAAAGTGCCTTCAAAAGACGCCGTTTGTAGGTACCGAGAAAGATGTGTTCTATCAAAATATAGGTTACTCACTTTTGACTGGGTACCATGGTTAAGATTAACTGATGCCAATGATGCGGTTTTTTTAACATCGTGCACTCCCCTTTGCAGGGGCTAGGGCGTTGCCCATGTACATGGGACTTGTTGGAGCATAGAGCACTTTAAGAAGCCCTTCCAGACGTTACCAATGGCCCTTCCTGGATTTAAACCCTGACCCTTTTGAACTGAAGGCAAGGAACTAATCCACTAGACCACTAACTCAAACTTAAATATTAATTCGAAGTTATTGCAAGCTAAAAGAGCTTGTCTCTGTGCGGCACGACTGTGATGCTAATCCGTACTTTGAAAACCGCCTCCGATCAACATCTAAGACTTCAAACTATATAAAAACATTAAAACAACATTGGAAAATGAGGCAACCCAAAGTTATTGACATATTGAGTCTATAAACAGTAAGTCAGTATACCTACATGTGCAAAGCATTAACGCTCTGTAATGGGAAGCAACGTGAAACCATTCCTACAACAGACGGCAGTAAAAGTTTGCCATCGCCCTCAACAGATTGATACAAAACCGAAGAGGAGTGAGACGACGTCATGAGCACCGTCCCTGGTTGACGTCGACTTGAGAAAAGAAAGATGATAAAGTACAATCTCGTTGAGTGATACAAATATACAACTAACCTTCAGTGAAGCAACGCGATCTGATTCCTTCCTTCTCTCCTCTTCCTTTTTAGCCATTACAGTAGCTACTCGCTTTTCTTCGTCCTACAATTTCAAACAAGCGAAACAAGAAGTCCAAAAATAACAAATATCAGCAAAGAGAGTGGGGAGATATCTACCAAATCCATACTTAGGGTTTCTTCAGTAAACCAATGTCTCAGCCCTATTCTGCTTTCGCCGCCCCCCTACGAATCTGCTTTGGGGAGGGCCTTCTGGACCCTACTATGTAGCTACACAGCTGTTAGTTTCCAAGGCACTAAATTTGGGCATTCTCCTTGTACACTAACACTAACACGCAAAAGCAAGTTTGACTTCAAATGCCATAGTTTACACCGGCTTTTGAGACGCCTCCTGGTCATCGCTCAACATGACTTATTTGGTAAAATTTCGTGTCATTTCCGATTTTACCTTCAAACAAAGCTATTTCCTCAAAGCTTAAGCTACAAAGAGGTGAGGGTTACAAAAACCTACCAAACAGAATAGTATTACTTACTAATTCAGGTCCTCCAATCTACCTCAAGACACAGCAAAACAAGTTTTCACAATCACGTTCTGTCAACGACAGTCATTTTGGCACCCCACCAGCCTTTAGTTCTCTTTTTTAAGTCTTCTTCAATCGATCTTCTTCAACTCTTTCTTGATCTGGTACACTTTCAATGTCATAGATACCTTATTATAGGAAATTAACGATCAATGATATAAAAGGCGAATCATGAAAATTCGCGTTAATATCATCTATGTTATTTTATAATCGTTAAAAGTGTATATGTTAATTAAACATTACACACGGCACCAAATTTGTATCTTCAGTTTTTTCACAATTAACATGGGACAAGTTGGAATGGGACAAGTTGGAATGGGGCAACTTGAGACCGGACAATTTTGCAGGAAACCGTACTCCCTTGTAGCTAATTGCTACGGGAGCCGATTGCAAGTTTTGAAAATTTCACCACCTGTTTGAGATTATGATTTATTGGAGTTTATGATTTGGAGGTCAACATTTTTTTTACACAACAAAATAGTTCTATTTTGCTCAAATTCTTTCTTTTTATGAAGTTTTACGTGTTGATTTTGACGTTATCATTGAAAAAATTCGAACCCCCCCCCCCTTTTTTAAGACCATCTCCCCTTTTTATCGAAGTGGAGAAAAAATTCAAAAGTTCGCGTTAATATCATGTGTGATGAAAGTTTAGAAGCGGTCATTCGCGTTAATTTCATCGGATGTTGATTTCATGGGCGTTAAAATCATTGATTGTTCATTTCCCACAATAAGGTAATACATCTGGTTTGTAGGTGGAGTTACACTAGGGGGGGAGGGGGGATTAAACGGTGTTAACAGAACTTTAGTCATTACTTATTGATATTTTGTTTTCCATTCCTCACCGAAATCCGTTTCATATCCAATTGTCTTATATTCTTGACGTTCTGTAACACTGTCTGCTTATACTGGCTGTGAAGAGAGAACGGATTCCCATCCAAAGAAACTTCCGTCAAACTAACTGATCCAGCTATGCTGCCAATGTCATCAAATCTGTGACAAAAAGGAAATAGCAAGTAAATGAAATGATAAACATTACGATAAAAAATATTTAAAAGTGTCGTGGTTGGTTCGAGAAAAGTGAGGCTATTGATAAAAAATCTGTTTACCAGAGAGCAATAGGAACGAGTCCAAAAAGTTCCATTCCTTGATACATGTAATACCTTTTACTGTACGTTTACAGGACAGGAATTTGGTACTGGCTCCGTTCTTCTGCGTAAAGACGGAAACAGACCCGACACAAAGATGCGCATGCGTATGAGCGTTTACCAATTTTGGTGGCAATAAGAAACTAATGATAATGGCTGAAGCAAGACGGCCCATAGTAACCACATATTTTATTAGCCTCTTATTCACTTTTAATAACCTCTTGCTCATATCGTAACCAATCAGTTACATCAGTTTGAGAGGGGAACATCCCGCAGTCTTGTAGCATATTTAAATAAAAACAGAATGGAAGGTATGCGTGTAGATACAAGCCTTATCTTTATCAGTTTGGGCACAATTCCATTTGGATCCATTGTTGCACAAGCGGTGTTTAAGAATTCTGAGGCTTAGACTGATAGTCCACTCTACAGTAAAAAGCTCCCCGGTCGACGTAACCAAATAGCATGTGCCAAAGTGTGATACGGATTTATAGCTTAAGTGACATTTTTCTTTCATTCCCATAGGAGTGTTTTCGACTTTTAGCTAAACTTTATTAGAAAAGTGTAAAAATTATGTACGTCTGCTGATTGTTCAGCGTACGTCAGGTCTAGAGAAATTAATTTATCATGTCTTGTCATTATGAAAGCGCAATAACCGACCAAAGCGGTATTAAATGTGCATCATACTGCTCTCAAATCCATCGAATTTGAAAACGAATTGATACATTACAAGTATTCCTACTTAAAGTTAACCAGATCTAAAATGCACTACCAAAGTCTAATGTCTGCTTCATCTTCACCATTATCTCATCATCAGTTTTAGGTAAATTCGCCTGCGAAATGGGTTTCACTCTGGGTCTTCTGCTCTCTATAGCCATTTTCGGAAACTTCAGCCAAAGCTTGCTAATCTAAAAGCTTCGAATTATTCAATTAAGCCTGTTTACAAAGTAATATGTTTGAAACTGCGCATTGAAGGCTACGACGCACTAACCTTTTGATCTCATTATAGCTCAAGAAGATCCGTTGTAAAGACGGCAAAGTATTTACTTCCATCTGTGAGAGAGACGAGATCATAAAGAACATAGTAGCATGGAATCAAGCAATCATACACAAAATGAAATCAATGGAGTGTCAGGTGCAACCAATCTCTCTTTTCTCACTAGCCGATAATGAAAATGATAAAGTCTGGCGAAAGAGGATGCTAGCAAAATTGGGTTGGGTATTAGGACATTAGGTCTTGGTTGGAGTTATAACTGAGCTATCTTTTATCTGAATTAAAACTGAAATTTACCAAAATTTCAACTTTTTATAGATATCCATCAATAATCAGTGATGAAAACAACGACCGGTGATCGGTGAAACTCAACGGAAAATTGAAACAATCGGTAAATGTCCTTCGTGATTTACTGGTGAAACCCGACATGAGTTGGTCTGTTGAAAAACGCATTGCTCTTCCAATGTTTTAATGAATAGAAAGTTATGCATTAAAAGCTAGAAATGGCCAAGCAATGGCTTTCGTATAGCTCCAGGAAAGGTTATACACTATAAAAATCGTTAGGGGCTTCACCCTGGACGCCATTAGAGTAAGCAAACGTTCCCAGCTATGATATTGAAATGCTCGACTGACGTCTAGCATCGCCTGGAAAATCACCGATGACAGAATTTGTCTTTATTTTGATCACTGATAACAAGGAGACTCCCGTCGAGGAGGAAAAAGAAGATAACAAATGTGAACTAAAACTGGTTTATCACTTTAATATACCTAAAAAAACAAGTTCAAAGTTCTCTATTGCGTTCAAATATATTATTTAAATCTCCTCTCAATGCCGGGCCCCACGTGCAACCCGGGTGCCATTCCTAGTTGAATCCCGTGAACAGCACTCTTTCCAAAGCTTTGAATTATGCCCCCACTGTTCTTTATAGAAAGGTACCTACGTCTTAACTGGAAAATACTCGAACGTTTCAAAGAAGGAGAAACAAGGCTAACTGATTTACTACAGCTCATGCTCAAAATGTTAGAGGGAGGGGGGCAAGGCGCCTCCATTGTCCAATTAACCTTAACGCCAATAAACATACCACTGTGCAGATTTTGTTCCTCCGTAAGTTCAGCTCGGCCAATGACAGGAGACCCGCTATGTTCTGTACAGTTGTAAGTTCATTTCCTGCCAAATTTAATACTCTGAGTTCACTTAGATGGGACAGTCCTTCAACTTTAGAAACCTAATAGAAGGCAACGAGAAAAGTTCCTTTAATGTTAGAAGATGGAAGTTTATCTGGCCTCATTAGTTTAAAGTTCAATCTAAGGCGTTTAAAACAACCACAAAAGCACAGAGTCCTGTTTCCATGACTACAGTCACATACATAACATTGATTCTGCGACATCAACAGTACAGTAAGTTTCGTAAAGGGGGTTTCCTGAACAAATTAAACTGATAAGAACCTCTGTATACGAAAAATGGTCACTGTATCACAGCTGTAGATCCAAAGATGTACTCCTGGGTCTCGGATAGACATCACCTTACGCAACCCCTTTACTTTTCCCCAACATTTTCCACTCAGGTCAGTCGTACTTCAAGCCTCGTTTATTAATTTGGGGAAATATTTCTGACAGTATTCTTTATAGAACGGGAAATTTGTTTTCTTTCGAAGATACTTTATAGTACATCATACTTTTACGTCACATTTGGTGCCTGTTAACATGTTCTTGTGCGTAATTAAAAAAATGGTTTCATTATTAAATCTTGGCGTCCTACCAATCCCCTACCCTATTTTCAGTGGCCTTGCACTGTAATGATCATGCCGTCGGCAACAAGTAACCGGGCCGTTACTGTCACAATGAATTCCGGCTCCGAGTCCTAGTAGTGTAAAGATTACCGGTCATAGTGGAATCCAGTCACCTTACAGCAAATACCTTGAAGACTGCGAGTTTCACGACAGCCTCGTCCTTAAATCGTATACCTGTACCAACTTTTAGGGAACATCGTTCATTCATTCACGTTTGAAGAGTTACTAGAGGAAAGTGAAAATGTCACCGTCAGGATCCGAATCTCTTCAAACTTGATATTTTCAAATCCCCTCTTCTCTATAACATCCAATCGAGCAGAATGAATGATAGAAATTGGCAAAATGAGGTACGAAGATTAGTATCAAAACAAGAGGAATCAAGTGTCAAGATAATTCAGGACGTTCTCCTTGCCTTCGAATGTTTCCATGAAAAAAGTGTTTCGTTCGTCTAAAAACTGGGAAGTCCCCCTGAGACGAGTAGTAGCCATCTTGGAGAATAAAGCATTATGGTAATTTTGCTCACCTTGTTTCCATGTAGGTCCAGCACATCAAGTTTTGTTAAATCAGTAAGGTTGCTGATTTTCTTTATTCTAAGGGTTGAGAAAAGCCATTTGAGAAAAGAATCGGGAATGTTGCGCCCAACATGTTGCATAGTGTAAAACGAATCAAATTATGAAACCTTTGTTGCATGCAACATGTTGATGCAATTGATTTAGAATAGAACAGGTTCTATTTCTCACAACATGTTGTGGCAAATCAGCCAAGGGACAATGCATTTATGAGGTGATACGTGAGGGAGGAAGGGAAGTTAATAAAGAATTTATAATATCTCATCGGCGTTTTAAGACGGGAATGGGAGAACTACACCAGTTTTAGTTGTCCCATTTCTTTCCAACAGATACCAAAAAAAATTGTTGTGCCAAATGGAAACGCAGTTGTGAAACCCAGTTGAACAACAAGACAGGTTCCTCAGAACGAGTTGTGTTCAACATGTTGATACAACATGTTGCAACGTGTATATGAGGCTTAATGCTCCGTCCGCAAACGCCTGCTATTGGTCAGACGTCGAAGGACTGTCGCATACCTGCCAGTAAACAACGTTGGCAACATTGGGTCTATTCACACCCAAGAACACAAAAATTCCAAGAAATTTGCAAAATTTGTTTGGAATTGTGATGATGGTATCAATGAAGGAATGTGTAAAAATTTGTTTTGTTTTGTTTTGATATATTCTGCTCATTCATACCTGAGGTCTAATGATTTGGAAGCTCCCACTTTTTCCGTAGGGAAATGATCGCATTCACTTAGGGCGGCCTCGAGATTCCGGTATGAGCCATTGATTGAACTCTAGGAGTGACATTAGTTTCAGTGATCACAAAAGATGATAGTCCTCTTAGGCCTATTCTCGATCTACGTGGTTTTTCAGCCGCCGTTTACTCATTGTAACCTCAAATTGCACCGAAAGATAGAATACGAATTCTAAACAAAGTTTGTTTTTGATTGGTTGAACCTTCACTAGATGGCATTAAGGCATCAAGTATCCCAAACACAAAAATATCAAGGATCTTGTAGGACCGAGCAGGGAAGTGGCAAAACATGAATTAAGACGCGGAGTGGAATCGATAAAAGGAATCTATTTGACAACATTTTAAAATATTGAACAAAAAAATGTGCAATCAGCTATCAAGGCGTGCACCCTGTCGCACTCCTTCAGGATTTCTGACCATCTTTCCTATCCGTTAGAGGTCTGTAGCGGGAAGGCACAGCCTTCCTAATACAAATTGGACCCATTCAATTATGAATTTATCCTAGTGAACTTTAACATTCTCTAATTTTGTGAAAATAGTGTCAGTGCATCATATGCTACGAGAATTAATTGCTTATTCCAGAGTTGAACTCTTACGTAGGTTGGCATTATTAATGAGAAAAAGATACTTAAGGCAAGCAGGGAGGAGATAGGTGAAACAAAAATGTCTATAAAGCAAACTTGTAGGAAAGGAACCTAGGATACCATACGGGAAAACTTTGATTGCAACAAAAGGAAAATAAAGGAAGAAACTGTAAAGGAAAAGGAAGGTAACCTGTATAACTGCATATAAGTTATAAGGGAAGTTGTCATATCCCATGTCAACCAAATCTCTCTTCTTCGAGCTCTACAACTATTACTTCTGATATCCTTACCTATTTTTCCCAAGCATTAGTACTCTCAAAGACTTAAGCGATGACAGTCCACTAATTTCTTGAATTTTGTTGTCATAGAGATCCAGAAAGATCAGCTTTCGAAGATTGGAGACATGTTGAATCCTCGTTATCATGTTGTGTTGATAGTTCAGTAAACGTAGGTTATCTTCGCCCTCTAAAACGGGGCATATTGTCAAATTTCTCCTAGAAAGATGTAGTAAAAACAGAAACTGTACTATGATTTAAGGTAGCCGAAGGAACAAGTAAATAAGTAGCAATAAAAACAATCGCAATTAGAAATTTTAAAAACTATTTCACCCTGTTCAAGGCCGAAGCCACTACTAGGAACGAGGGTACTTTTCCCATTTGGATCACATCCTATTCATGCTTGCTATTCATGCTATTCATGCTTGTAACCCTATCTCTCGAAACATAATTTTCCACTTCACGAGAGCAGATGACAGATCACAGCACCTCCGGAATCGTGGCAGGCAAGCTCAGGATCAGTTCGAACACTCTGACACTCTACCACTATGCCGCTACTGTGTTTATGTGAATATAATATGATGTCGAGGATCCACCTTGTTTCTTTTACAAGAAACTCTATTTTTCGTTTCGTCCCGAGTTGTATAGGTGGCAGTCCCGAATTATTTTGTTAACGTGCGAAGAAACGGTTTTATTTACAATTCTGCAAATAGCAAATGGAGGAAACTACACGCCTGCGACTTGGAAACCTGTGATCGATCAACAAGTTATTCCATACCGTATCCTTTGCACTTGTGTCGGCACGGGTAACTACCATCGCAAAAGGCATCTCGTTTGTATGTAAATGGGCATGTGCATCTGTGACCTAGGCTAACACTTCAAATTGAACTGCTTTCTTCAAGTCTATATAGGAAACCAAATAATTTCATTATATTTGGTAAGTAGAAAATACTTACTATGACATGAGAGTTATTACTCCCAGACTTTCCTTGACTACAAAAATGGGACCTAATCAAAACAGAAGCTCAATAGTCCCCTGAATGTAGCCATCTGCTGTTATAAAGTTGACTTCTTTCAGTGAACATCAAAAGGTATATTGTGGCACTTTTAAGAATCAAAGTTTACTTTTAGTCGACCCCAGATAAGTCGCACCTCTCAAAGAGAATTTTTTTGTGATGATGACTTTCGACTTTGAAGGTTGTTGAGAAATTTGTTAATTTTTTTAAACAGTCTGTGCCCTCAGGCCAAAGAAGCTAGTTACTTACGGCAGAATTCGTGTATGTCCACTTATGTGACAATACAGCTGTCAATAAAGTGTAAGGCAGTTTAATATCGGAGTTCTATATCCATCTGTGTAAGATCCATTTTTAAAAAGAACACTATAGCGAAACAAACGCAGTGGCGGCGCAGCAAGGAGGGGGCAAAGGGTTCTCCTCTCCCCAGAACAATTTGAGATCACTTACAACAAGCACCCTCTTTAATGGTGGATCAACACCATGAAACAAGTGTGGAAGTCGAACTCGAACTTCTCGTCACTCGCCGCTCACCAATCTCCACCCCCACTGCAAATCGAATGGTTTTTAGTAATTACGGTTCTATAATCAGGGCTCGAAATAACGTATCGCGATTTGCCATTTTTGGAACATCGCGATTCAGTTCTTGTTTTCAACGTTTTGCGAACCAAAATGTGCCAAAATCAGCAAAAGAAACTCGCTGAACTTGGTACAACATATGGCAACGATCTTTTTCCCCGAAAAAATCCGATATCTTTCAACAAATCGTTGCATTTTCTGCTGTTCCAAGAGCCATATGTTTATACTTTTTTTAATTTTTAACCTTTTAACGTCTTTAATCTCTAATTTTTGCATGAGGTGAGACGAGCCCATTTTCGCGGGACTTGCTTGAAGCATGGAACACTTTAAGACCGGATGCCCTTCCTAACACCACCGATGAGCCTTTCTGGGATCGAACCCTGACCCTCTAAACCCTCTTGATCAGAAGGCCAGGAACGTATCCACTAGACCACGGCGGCTCCATACTGAGCCTTGTTAACTCGTAGAGGGGGGGGGGCGCTCACAACGCCCATGAACTCCAGCTACCGTTGCTCTTCAACGTAGGGAAGATTTACAACAAACCATAATGTACCATCACCACAGCATACAGTAACGGGGATGCTAAGTCCAGTCATAGTCTATTAGCAGGAGTCTTCTCACATGAAGTCGGCTCTGATAACAGGCGATTCTATAATCCAGGTTGTTCTTAAACAATAGAGGTACTAACAATAAACTTAATCTGCAAGCAAGTATAGTTTATCAACACATATGATTTAAAAAGAAGAGTGAACTAAAATCACAACCATGTGGATCAAACAAATAACGAAGGATGCAATAACATGTCTTCCAGCGTCATGCACACCTTAAAATCAATTCCTACTATCAGGTTATTTTACCAACGAAAAGTGATTCCACTAAACCGTGTTCTACGATTACAAAATCCAGCAGACTGTTGTGCTGTACAATCTGGTGCGCTCGGCAACCACGACTGTCCTACAAAACGTACTCCCTACGACAAATCAGCTCAGCGTTTACTGTATGCTGCAACTTAGATGTTCCAATAATGAGCACTTTAAAACATCAAAAGTCTATAAAAATGCTTAACAATCCAAAGATTGCTGCAATCAAGTGAGTTTTCATATCTACCTCTGGGGGATGATCTTTTGAAGCTCGATAATACATTATTGCATTATTATTGACGAACTGGCATCAATCGCCGTTTGTGTACATGCTTACCTGTCAAGATTAAGTTTGTCGGGATTAGCTTGTTTTTCATCTGGGATACGATAAACTATTGGAATTCCAGGTGCAGAAGTTGATTCCGTGAATATCACACGGTCCCCTAAAATGTACAGAACACTTGTTATTAAATGCCGACATGACTGGCTACATTCATTGTAATCTAATCAGATAAATGCCGGTACACGAAAAGGTAGTACCCCCACTTATTACCTCTGTCTCTCTTCTTCCCTGTATATACACACCCACACATAGGCACACACATACATGCATATACATATATACATACGTGCCTACGTACATACATACAAATATACATACATACATATATACATACAAATATACATACATACATACATACAAATATACATACATACATACATACATACATACGTAGTACGTACGTACATACTTATATACATAATTCTTTCAAACAGCCTATTTGTTTGTTTTATTAACAAACTACAATTTAGATAATCGCCTGGCAGATATACTTAAGTTATCTTAATACAAGCAATATACAAATCTGAATTGATGAATAATCAAAAAAAACCTGAAGTATGAAATTAAAATTAAAAAACGCGAAAAAAGTATTAACTTGCGTAGCAAATAATAGAACATGTTAACACTAGGTGCGAAGGTCTTAATTACTAGCTTAACAAGTCTAGAGTGTTCCAATCTTTGTCCTTGCAACAAAACAAAAGTATGTAGCTCGGACGCAATAAACAGATAGCTTCTTACAGATGTAAAAGGATTCTCTTTTACTTATGCCAATGCACTCAAGGAAGTCAGTGAATGATTTAGTTTCTTAAGATAGTGTTCCAAGGGCCCCTATACTTACATATCTCACAAATCTTTGTTATTATAGCTTTGCAGTTTAATTGTTTTGTATATTGCTTGTTATTAAGAAAATTTTGGTATGTCTGTAAAGTGGTGATCAAAATTGTAGTTTGTCAATGAAATAAATAAATATGATGTTTAAAAAAATTACAATATTCAAGTATCTTCGTCATAAATTTCTTTAACTACTCTACTCTA
>JAAAKL020011517.1:0-13603 GCA_010016065.2 Carybdea cf. marsupialis auct. non (Linnaeus, 1758) | reverse complement strand
ACTACTACTACTACTACTACTACTACTACTACTACTACTACTACTACTGCTACTACTATTACTACTACTACTACTACCACTAATACTACTGCTGTTGCTATTGCTATTGCTACTGTCACTACAGTTTGTATTTCAATCGATATATAATACTGCAAGTGCTTAATAGTAATATTTCCAATAGACCTGAGAGAAGTCATCAATAGACGAAACATTGTCTGATAAATAGTTTCCTTTTTGGCGTAATATCCTTTAATACTTGTCGGTATATTAATAATCTTATCAGAAGTAATTAGGAAAGAGCTTAAACAGCTCGCAACAACCCTAAAAAATTGATGACAGAATAGAAATTTAACCAGAAAACAGGTGTTTATTACCCTTAAAGACTGCAAGGATAATTTTCTGAGCAAACAAACTTCCAGACGTATCAAACCTTCGAAAAGCAAGACGGGCATCGTTAGCAAGAAATTATAGACGCACTAGACTGTTTGGTTCAGCAGCACACCTAAGTGAATCAGTGGAGAAACACACCGTCCGTCATTGACTGCTTTGAAGCAACTGACGATAAAAGTAGACACACTTTCATAACCTTTGACATTGTGGTCTTTTCCTGATCGATTTCAGAATCCTTATCACGCCAAACAATTAACTGGCCTCATTGTATGCTTGTGTTAATGAGGCCGATCTGAGAATTACTATACGCCACAGAAAGTCTCTCTTATTTGACATCAGGCATAGATAAAGAAAGACGGACAGGGTAAGTTCGATGTAACCGTGGGGACGAATTATGACGATATCTGAGCTAGGTTCCGTCGGATGCTACAAAGACAATGGTCTCCCTGTCTTTAAAAGTAAATTTGGGAAATTATGTGATCTTAGAGTTAAAGAGATAATAAATATATTCAACAGTGTAGGATAGAAGAAGTCTATTACCGCCAACCTGATAGTGACGAATTACTTCGATCACACTTATTGAACGGAAAGTACTCGCTTACCGAAAACCGAATAACGAACCACTGTCCAATAACAGTGAGTCTGACAACCTTCCTTCTATCCTCAAACAGCTTCCACAAACAGTTAATAAACGTTTGATGAGTCTACGCTACAATAAACAAGCATTCACAGACCACGCTCCTAGCTACGAACGAGAATTGCAAAACACCGGCTTCGACAACAAACTGCAACACAAAGAAGACATGCAACAGACAACTATAAACAAGGACAAGAAACGGAGGCGAAACATAATTTGGTTGGTTACCCCCACCCCCACCTCCTTTACAGCACTCCCTCCCAAACGTAGCTGAGTATTTTTAAGAATGATTGACAATCATTTTCCCAAACAACTTCCCCTTCACAAACTTTTCAACGGAAATACAGTCAAAGCTACTTACAGCTGAATCAGGAACATTAAAATATTTATTAACGGACATAACAGGACAATACTCGACAGACATGAACGACGTAACAACGCACAACAGAGTAACTTCTGGAATTATAGGGTAAGGATCATTGCCCCGGACAAGGTCGTTGCCTTAACGAAGGCGTAGTTTATAGGGCCAGTGCTTGTAACAAAAGGAAGCGACAAACACAAAGTCCACTTTGGAATTGCTGGCCGCAAATTCAAAGACAGATAATGAAATCACGTTTACTCCTTCCAGAACAAACGGTACAAGACCGAAACTGAGTTACCCAAATATATCTGGGACTCTAAAACCCACTTTAGTCGACGACTCGGGAAGTCTAATGTTTTCTGGCATCAAAGTAGAAAGAGGAGATTGTCTCTCGGCATTGGTTTTCAATCTTTGCGCCAATACTCTCATTGAGCCAATTAAATCTAAGCAAATCAAATGCTTCGGCTATGTTTACGATTTGTTTTCACCCCCAAGACATTGGTTCCAGTTTGCCGATGACACTTCTGTTATTACAGCTTTGGAAGAAGACAATAAACTTTTCGGTAATTATTCTTAAACTGAACATCATGGGCTGATTTGATAATCCGTGTTGATAAATGCAATAAGTTTGGTAAGAAGAAAAAAAAGTCCTTAGTCAGTTCAAAACGAACTATTAGTTTTGGCTAAGGATAAAAGAGTCCCCCCTATTCCAATCGGGGATTCATTTCTTTATCTTGGAAAAGAATTTAGTTTATCTGACATTTCACACCATGTGAAGAACAACATAATGGAGAAAACTAACTTCCTTATTAAAAAGATCAATAGATTTTCCTTTGACTCCTCTCTGCAAAATTTCCATTGCTTATCGCCTTATTTACAGAAATCTTTAGTTGGCATTTCTCATTATACGACCTCTCAAAATTTAGACTCTAATATCAAATTTTGTCCATAAATGGTGTTAACTCTCCTTCTGTGTGAACACATCCCACTTATCTCTAACTCAACAGCAGCTGGGTTTAACTTTCAGTACCCCAAAGCAGTTTACAGAGAGTGTGAGCTTACTTTCTGTCGTACATTGTACCTATCGAAAAGCCCTGAAATACGCAGGCTGTACCATATTACTTCTCTACAAAACGTCATTCAGGACTCGGTTATCAATTCAACAATTTAAGCACACCCTTTGAAAGCAAATAAGAAACTGTGTACAAAAATTAGCAGTAAATTTTCTACAAAAGAGAAGAAGCGATATTGGCTACAGTTTGCGAACTTATAAGAACGATCCATGATAGTGAAACACATCACTAAAAGTGTTTGATAACAACATAATCAGATCATGGCAGTCCCTTCTGAGAAATCTGCCTTGAAATATTTTCTGCTTCACACGCAAAGCGTTAGTGTTTGGCCTTCCAAACGGCTCTTCTCTTAAACGCTGGTATATTTTCCCAAATTGTTTGTGCCAAAGATGTTAGGAAATTGAAACACAATCTCATGTCCTGTCACATTACAAGGATTCACTGAATGACCACGAGTGGAGGCAAGATTTAGTTTTACATACAATGGTACAGAATTTTGCTAGATGTGACAAAAGCGAAATGACAATTTTTGTGGATCTGTGCTTTGACCAAAAGCTACCAAGTCCTTGGGAGCTGTTTATTGAGAATCGCCCCGACATTGGTCTGAAGATCGAAGAGTCTGTTATAGCAATAAAGCTGACAGTTTACTTCGAATTATACACGAAGAACTCCCGTCAGTACAAAGAGATACACTGCTAACCTTCTGCAAGAACTTTTAACTTATGCTCGTTGAGCTTTTTTAAGCAAAGAGAGAGACAAGCAGTTATACACTTTGTATAAGAGGTTTAATACTTACGCCGACAGATTTGTGGAGGCCATGTTCAGATGTCCCTATTATATATTTTGTAGACGTAACAAGAACTGCTCTGATCCAAACGTCTTAAACTTTTATGAAGAATAATGATAGTTTTGATATTCTTTGGCCTGTTTTATTAGGAATAATAATGGAGCTATTTACGAGACACGTCATTGTAGGTAGAACTTTCAAAATTCTGACAAATTTGAAACACTCAACTTGATATATACAAAATATGCTAATAAACATGTCTTTAAAAAAATTTAGATAAATGTTTTAATAAAACAATTTAAAACCCCAGTTTTCCTTTCCTTTAGTTTATCTGTGAAAAGAACTATTTAAGCTTAAGTGAATGTCTGGATGAATCAGTCGTGTAGATTATGCAGAGAAGTAAAGTCATTATTTTATAGTTATCGTTTACAGGTTTGAGATTTTAACCTTTTTGAAAGTGATGCAATCAGGGTGATCGTTCTGAATGCAACGAAGAAAGTTGACAGTCGATAGTGTGGCCCATTTTAATCGTTTGAAAGTCTAGAGAAAACATGAATTTATTTAAAAAAATAATAATCATAAGCAATTTATACTTAAATGGCCCAAGATTACATGTAGACATGATCTAATGCAGATCTAATGCAGAGGAATAGAGCTTTGGGTTAAGTTAAGAGAAAGTTTGAGTTTAGACAAAAGATGACTTTCTTTAAGCAACAAGCTGAACTCAGAGCTAGCTGCTAGTTAGACAAAAATAATATTAAAAAAATATATATCACAACAGGCATTACAATGTGAACGAATACTGGAAAAGAGAGGGCTAGAAAGCTTTTTCACAGTCAAAGCAGAAACACTCAGGGGATTCGATCTGAGGTTGCATCGGAGGTTGTATCTCTTGGCTTCTTCGCATTAATGTAAACCTGTAATATCAGTTGATTTGTCGCAATGGATAAGTTTAAAAGTTGTAACTGATACTTTCAATTCGATTTTAAAAGTAACAGGAAGCAATTGTAAAGCTTAAAACCAGTGTAATGCTGCAACATCTTGGTACATGACAGAGAGACGAGCAGCTGCGTTCTGGAGCGTTCTGAAGTTTACTGATTTGTACAGCTGGCAATCTGTAAAGCAAGCCATTGCAGTAATCAATTCGACCTAATATTTGTTCAGTGTTTCAGGTCAAATATTCCCTTATCCGCCTTATGTTGTATAGATTTACTATTCATTAATACTGCTATCCTGTAGGCGCTTTCAAGTACTAAAATGTGTAAGACAACAACTTTAATGCTTAACAGACAAGCGCAGCAAAAAACCACATGTTCCGTCGCTACGCTCCATTGCCTATGCTCTGAATCTAGTAGGTCACTACTTGAAATTTTTATTCTTTGTCTATAAAAGTGTAAGATTGTTCCATGGAGCATTTCACAGCAGGTTTCTTGAGTCACAAATGTTTGATTCATCGTATCACACGTGACCTTTATAAATAGTAATTACTGTAGGAGCAGGACAGGATAAAAATCTTATACTAAAGTTTGTTGGTGGTACAAAAGAATAAAACTGCACGAAACAGCAAAAACATTTTAGTACTGAAAAGCTGTTTTCGTCTGACACTCCTCAGGGTACAAAATCGTCATAATTGAGATTGAGAAGAATATCAATAAGTCGTATACTAAACTGTGTTTTGAATGTAGCCAATCAGAAGTCTGACTGCTAGATTGGTGTTGTTTTGACCAATCAGTATCTGTGGAACTGAATGCTTAACCGAAAAGGCCCAATGAAAAGACAAATTCTATTTTCAAAATCATATATTAGTTAAATTGACGGGCAGTCCCTGAAAATATTATCCCCTTAAATATTACCATGTGATTGAAGTTGTTCCCTCTTCCCTGATTTTACGGATAGTTTCCAGCTCATCCATGCCTGAAGATTTTTTATGATTAGAGTACATTCTTTAGTTGGAAGGGTTCGTAAATTGGAACCAGTTCTCCAAACATTGAAATCTGATTACTGGTCTTTATCTAATTGTGAGGAAGTCGAGTGACAGGGTTTTCCGTTGGTTATCCCTAAAGTATCATCAACATTTTCACAAACGTTTTCACTTTTGTAGTTCTAAGTACTAAGACAAGCTTACAATTTGACGTCCACTTTGTACTCTTTAATCAAACGTTTTTGACGAAGATAACCTACCTCGTCATAGAAGCTATTGTTGAGGGCGTGGTGGTGATTCTAACCAAGAAAATGTTGTCCTAGGACAGTCACGAGTTATCACTATCTCCTTCCAAAGAATAAGTTCGGGAAACATCAAAAAAGGAAAGCACATCAACACAGAATTTACATAGAGCCACCATTTTGAAACATATCCATTACTTGAAGTTACTCTTTTCAAGTCCCTCTGCCATTGATTTCTACAAGCATCTTTGACTTACAAAACGTGACACCTTGAAATAAAATATCTAGGTTACAATGCGATTTTCGTAATCAGTGAAGAGGTAAACTTTGAAAACTTAAACAGTATGCGTTGCATAAATGTTCAAAGTTTAACTTTTCACTTCATTTTCCCTTCAAATGATTACGTCAGAAACGTTCCGTCAAATAGAATTCTGAGATTTTGTCAATTCTCACAATGTAAAATGTTGCATCTTCTTTCGATGCCGCCGATCAATCATTTGTCGTCAACAGACAACTTTCACAAGATCAGCTTTGAAAATAAAATTACAGATTGTTGAAAGATAAAGTGCATTTCTTCCCTGTGCGCTTTCGTCTCACATCATTGAGACATTATCAAAGATAAAATGCTAAGTTCTAAAAGTCATGTATGAGTTTAGTTGATAAACTATTGGGAATGTCCGTTGCTACTTTTTTTATTAAAATATGCATTTAAATGGAAATCGGAATTGAAGATTTAAACGAGTCAAACCTGGTAAAATTCTTGGCTGTAGTAAAACAATGTTACAATAGAACTTAGATGTTTGAAATGTATGTACATTGTAAACTCAAAGTACCAAAGTGGGCACAACAATAAAACAATAGGAAGTAAAGGGTATAATTGAAAGGGGTATAAGTTAAGAAAACGAAATTAAAAAAGCAGAAAAGTAGGATAAAAGAGTTATTTAAAGAGCTTTAAATCGTTCGGATGTTAATGTAAGGTTTACTTAGTACGTAAATAGTTATTCAGCAATTTTGAGCTTTATCGAAAATGATCTATTGTAAATAGTACTGAAACCATGCAGTATCCTATCATCCGGTTTTCTGCCATGTTCAAATGCCATTTTTAAACCCTGTGTGATATCATTTTCAAAGATTATCTTATGAAAGTTGTCTGTGTTGACGACAAAAAACTGCTCTGCAGCATCAAAAAACATGAAATGATTATGTCAAGTGTGAGCAGACACACACTTTTGAAGATTTTGTCATGATATTGAAAAATGTGTGAGGCATTGTGTTATCTAAGTAGTATTTTCGTCCCCCAACTTGTAGGCACCTGTTATGCCACCTTCTACCTATCTCTCTATTAGAATTTCATTTTGCTCAACAGGCCGACTTAAAAGTAAGTTTTGTTTATATGACTGATGGACCTCATAATATTTCTATGTTGTGTTTGGGTTTGGTCTAAGACATAGCTCTATTTTTCATTAATGTTACGTATGCCGATATAAATTCTTGAACATCAACTTGAGCCGTTTCATTTGTGATGAACCGAAAACTAAAGTATTTTTAAGGTCCTACCGCTGCCATGATTTATCATCAGGCTCCAACAACATAACAAGATCTTCTTAAATCAGCGGCCAACATTACTTCAGCAGCTTGTCTACATTGTTCTCAGCATTCATGTTGATTTACATTTCTGACCCGTATATTACAACCAGACACATAGCTAGGGGATAACGACCCCCAGATTTTCTTCTTCCTTCCCCGCTCTGAATCGTACTAATTAGACTGGATAATCCTCACTCAAGGCGGGTATTTGTTTACAGCAGAGTTATGTTTGTAAAAATATACACCTCTGTGCTTACTTGAAGAGGAGTCTAATGAAATGGGAAATTGAGTATATTTTGTCAATTTCTAACGATAAGAAGTCGCAATAAAGACATTTAGAAAAGTATGTAATTATACGATATTATACTGGATGGTGATAATCAATCATGTGAAATTCGGCTTTCGTACAAGCATTTAGTTGCATGTGTTCGAATGGGATGCTTTACACTTACTCAATGTTGAGTAAAGCCTATGTATTGAATAAAAACGTTTGTACCAAATAGTCACTACAGCACGTAATTTCCCAGGAGTGTAACCAGCTGCAGGCAGGGGGCGCCCCTTGAACAATTTTGTCTATCTTTGTTATGCCTCGATATGTATTGCTCCATTGCAAAGCTACAATTAGACAAGGCATTCCTTTATATATAATGTCTATATAATTTAACTTTCATAGTACCAGGTTGGGGGATGGTGTCATTGAGTCATTGATTACCTTGATGAGAAATGTTATTTCTGCTTTTTAGCAACTCCAAAGTTTTAATCACCACAATATGCTCCTCCTAGCAAAGGCGTAGCCAATTGTAGGGACATTGTTCCTAATGAAGATAACATTTATATTCCTTTAGGTTTATTATCCCTCTGAAAGTTGCATCTCTCCGTTCCTTCACACAACGTATGGAGAAGACCTTAAAGTACTGTAAAAATGAAGACTCTCCGTGGCATCTGATTTACTCCTATGATGTCTGAGTGGTCCAAACTATAGAGAACCGTATCCCTCGTTCCGTTACACACTGAACCTCTGTTCTATTCTCTCTCTTCCTATATATGGTATCTCATACATTTTTAGAGACTACATTAATCAAGGTAAGAGGCCATACTAATACCACCAGCCTTTGTATTTACCAGGCTGCCAAATCTATAACGAGCAAATTATTTCAGTCGGCTTTCCTTTGGTGTCTATCACGCAGCTCTCTATTTGTACCATTTAATGAAGTTTTTGACTAGTTCTTCTCTTTTTGTTGAAATATTTTGCTCCCCCAATCACATAATTCTTCTCTTTTTACTTAACATTTATGGGCTTTTTTGCCTCTGAATTGCACTTCAGACCACGAAATGCGAGTATCTTTACTTCATAATCATTTCGCCTACAAATACAAACCTTCTGACATAAGCTGACATAATTTACCTTGCCACAATTCAAGTCGTTTGCTGCTTGTAGTAAAGTAGAAATTCTCATCATGAAATGTACTGAAGTTGTCCATTACCATGACTGGGATTCGCTTGAATTTTCAGAAGAGCTGCATTGCTTTACGAATGGACAATGCTTTTTAAATATGCGTGATAAAAGTTTTTTGGTTAAGCCACTATAACAAATTTGCAAAAATTCAATTCGTCCCACACCCTATTGTAAAGGGCAACAAAGTATGCATATCATGGAGTTAGACAATCCACACTCCCCTTCCACGCCCGTTGTCACTTCAAGAAAGCTGCAGCTAGTCCTTATAACGTAAGTAGTAGTGAATATTATAAAGGGTGTCTATAACAAATCATCTTCGTCTTCTTATTTAATGAACGACCTCCCAGATCAACCCTGTTGAAAATGAAACATTGTGAAAAGATCAATCTTAGCTTCCACTACATTATAGATTGATGTGGATAATAACAAACCTTGGACGTGGTACTATATTTTTCTTGTTTCGTTTTACTTTACACAATCAAATGAATATTAACTAGATATAGTGGAAAAGTAACTAAATTGACATCAAATAAAAATGATGCAATAATTTACCAAAATGTAACCGGCTTTGACCGATGACCTTAGCAGGCAAGAAGGCTCATATCTAATGAAATACAGCAGTAGCCATCTTAGTAATAAAGGATGGGATTCTCAATACAAGGGGAACTTACGGTTCACACATTACATAGGAGGGGCTTCAAAAACTTCCCACGGAGCGGAATTAGTTTTCAAAAAATCCCAAACAGAATAGGGTTAGCAAATGCAAACTGGATAACTTGTGCTTAGCGGACCACAAATTATACACAAGGAATATGTTTGCGTGAAGCTAACTGACAACCGTATATTCATTGGTCACACCTAGTACCTGGAAAGATGACGTGCTGCAGCTAATGGAGGGTTGTGATTACTAATGGGTGAACTGGCCGAAAGGCTCCATGAAACTATGACTATTCATTGAGAATGTACTGTTGGCTTCCTTGTCTAGCAATACTGGCTCTAGCGTCATTGCCAACTACGCTGCAACAGGAGAAAGTGAGGTATATGAAATAGAAAGACATTGCAACATAATAGAAAAGGTTGTGCAAAAGTATAAAAAAAGTATCACGTTGTTCTAGCATAGGAAAGATAATGTCCAACAACACCTTTTATGACTCCACCCAAAGTAATGATCAACTATTGTCTGGTCATTCTGTAGAGAGATATCTCATTCTTGCTAACCTAAATTTCTGAAGATCAGAGTGAAATTATGGACAAAATTTGTACAACTGGTCAGTTCCAAATGATAATTATAATTAAAAATAATATTAGAAATAATTGCATAAAGCCTTCTACATAGAAGAAATACAGAAACATTTTAAAATTTGATCAAACAGACGATTCTATACATGAATTAAACAAAAACCTAATTCAATTAACTGAAAGCACAAAGGACCTAATACCACAATGAGGCAACGTAAGAAAAGGTTGCAAGTACTCCTTGTGTTCGGTAAGATTCAGGTTTTTAAGGTTGAAGGTAATTTCAAATACAAAAGGACAGAGAGAGATAGAGACAGGAAGCACAGAAAAGGACGTAGAAGCTGGAGTGGCTCTAGCGCGGCGTGTCTGCAACAAACAAAAGGAACCCTAATAGATAATAAGGAAAGCTAGATGCTTGCTACAGGTGAATGATGAACATGGCTAAAAACATATTCGGAATAAAGCATACGACGAGGAACAACATTAAGAACTACCTAAAGTGTCTTAAAATATATGGCAAAGGAGATAACTTCTAGATGAACACTGCGACATGGAGAAGAAATCACAGAAACATTCGTCCGTAAAAGAGAGACATTGGTAAAAGAAGTAGAGAAGGGCTCTCTCCAGAACATTGCTTACTCTGGCTGAGCAATAGGCTACGCTCCATATCAAGTATGCCACCAACAAAAATTTTAAAAAATTCGAGAGCAATAGAGAGAACCCCCCTTTTAACCCAGGAACTCGAGGTAGGAGTTAAAGCCACTAAGTTAAGCCAAGAATACGGCATGTGTAGTGTATTGTTATCCGATAGATCAAGCACTTTTCTCTCAAAGCTAAAAATTGGCTAATTGCTCTTTTCAATTCGTGTTTCCAATCAGGGTGTCTTAGTCAGATATGGGTAACAGTTGGCGCTATCTACGAACTAATAAAAGATTCGTTAATATCTGCGATATCTCTTTTGTGCCTCCTTTTCAAACTTGACAGTAGACTAGCACTCAGTAGAATTCACCCTTATAGTAGACGGACATCTGTGCAACCACCAGACTCTTTTCCAACAAGGCCATCCGTGCTGCATTCAGCTTCTCAGTCTAACAAAATATATTCAAGATGGCTTTGAGGTCAAATAAATAACTGGTGCGGTCTTAATTGGTCTTTGGCTACTTACTATAACGTAAACCACAGAGCGTAGATACTCAAAGTAACCAGCATGGTGAGTTATCATCGACAAACTGTAGATATCCAAGAGCAGTCGGAGATTGCAAGACAATGACCTACCCCAATGACCTGTTAAAGCACCAATTCTTGTTCGACATATACATAAAGGCCTTTCATCCTTTCCCACTATTTGCTGATATGTCTGAATAGATCATCTCCATCTCCCTACTCAAATACACAACTTCAGTGTCATAAAGGAGACACTCAGCGACGCCCTTGAGGAACTTTCAAAATACTACAACAAATCGCTGCTTAATGACAACCCGTACAAAGTGAAGGTGTATTGTTCCACCTATAGACATCAAGAAGGAATATCAAAACTCTAACACAACTTCTGGAGAGACTCAAATGAAGAAAAAATGAACCTCAAACAACATTAGTACGCACAGAACCTATTCTACGCAGACCATTGAAAGACAGCAAGAAGGAAAGTTGAACACCGACACAATTTTATATCAAAATGGGCCAGTTAAAATGGATCTGTGATGGAAAAACATTAAAAGCTTTAACTATTGCCCTCTGGTTCTGCATGCTAAAATATTGTGTAACTGTTTAGACCTATTCACCAAGTTGAAGGTGTATCCAGAGTCGAATATGGTTCGTCATTGTATCAGAGGATGCACGCTCATTCACACTCAGGCCAGCTTTATAACGCTCTGCACCACATTGCTTCCATTTTGTCTTCTGCAGTCTTCTCTGACGTACCATAAGGATAAAAAAGGGAGAACCTCGGAGCAAAGACACCTGTTTCACAACCTGTTTCACCTGTTTCACAACCGACAACTTCGACAGAGACTGAAGGCTTAACAAAAATTTACCATCATTGACAAGTTCTCACACTCCGGCTTCCGTACTACACACCTAGAGAAGTGAGCATCCTCTACCAATGTTTCTTCTTCTCCTAAGCTATCCTTAACATTTGAACTCCTTCCAAAAACATGTCAGATGAACAGGAGCGGCTGTAGTGCCCCGATTGACGTAATTCGCCTATCTGATACCGGACTAAACATTATAGGGTTTGAGAGTGTAGAGGATGAGTGGAGTGGGTGCCTTACCCAAGGGCATAACATAGCAGTGTTTGTATAGAGTCACCGTATCAACAACGTGCAAATGGTTATCAATGTCTATGATCGGGTATGTTGCTGAGTGAAACGCAACAAGGTCAACTTAATATCTTGGGACTTTGTGGATGATCGAATATGTAAATGAGGTGATGTCCAAGCCACGAAACACATATTCGACCGCTTTCTCATCAGAACTGTAGTAAACGTAAGCGTTGCTGCCCTGGCAGGACTAAGCAATTTGTACACAAGATATCAGACCAGATTTTCTTATTGAAATATACAGTTACTTACTTATTTGCAGTTATTAGTTCTCTTCGAATTATGAACATAGAGTCACTGTAAATATACATCAATATCAGAGGTTTTCGCTACGTTGACATAGCACGTAACGCAGTGCTTCAAGAGAAGTTAGTTTAGTGTTTGCTGATGTCCCCTTTGAATACGAGATTTCTTTTAACTTTTACAGTCACTGACATACATGCGTTTTTGTACTTGTGGAAGATAAAATGAATATTGTTCATATTCTGATACTGTAAAGACCCTCTTATTGTTGTAACTAAATACAGCAAGTCTTCTCTGTGGACGAAGCCCTTGATATAATACATACATCATCAACTTAGAGACGACTTTTAATAACCACTACACCTTGAAATTGTCACACATTGAGATTCACACAGTGTTGCTGTAGACTCTGACGTATGCCCGTTGTCAATGTATCTCCCCCTAATATGGCATAAAAGTAAATGTACACAAACATGAAGGCCCAGCACAGTTATAAAATTTAACGGCTTTAATGTGTCTCTTTTTAACACCCTAGTGTAGAATAAAGTTCACAAATGTTGAAACTATTTTTATCTGACGTAGGTAAGAGACGTCTATGTCAAGTCTCGTGACATGAATTTGCAAAACGCGACTTCCTCCTTTCCTGTAGGCAGATTACCATGACCGTATTTAGTTGTTAACTGTTTCATTAATACGGTTCAGCAACAATTAATTATAAACTTTGGCTGTTATTGAAATTAATTGGAATTCGTTCATTTTCTTAGAGGTCCTTTTAAGTATGGGAAAACTGATAATTCCATTACACTTTTGTGACTCTTGTCTACTAAAAAAGGTTAAACTATACTATCAGATAGTGTCCTGCGTACCTAAAAACAGCCTCTGGGCAAACAAATTGATCCTTTCCAGGACTCTTACCGTGTCGGTATGTTATATAGCTTTGGTATTTTTTAATGTCAGTAAAGTTTGATGTTTCAATACTTAGATCCTTGGCGGCATAGGAGATACTTGCTCCCCATATACTAACATTGCCTTTATTCAGAAGGTAGCAAAAGTAAGCAGCCCACTCACCAACATGTTTACAGCCATGAGGTGGGGGTTTGCCATTTCTCCCAATGACCGTACTGGCTGTGTTGTTTTGTTCCTCCCTAAAATCTGCCCGATAATAAAGTTAAATTTACTTATCTTGGTGTTCCTGGTTGCATCAGTTGTTTTTTGCACAATTTTTCTAAGTATTTTTGCAGGACTAAACCATTAGGTATATACGCGCGACTTCTTGGGTAAAATGTCGGGAATTTTAATATGAGTAATAAAGGAATGATATCAAAGTAAGTGATTTACCAGACGGAAATCGT
>JAAAKL020011516.1:0-13604 GCA_010016065.2 Carybdea cf. marsupialis auct. non (Linnaeus, 1758) | reverse complement strand
CCTTAAACAATAACGCAGGTATCTTAGAGTTATCTACCTCGGTATATTCCAACCCTATTAATGTGCACCGGTACCTGATGCCCACTTCATGTCATCCAGTGTCCAACTTTAAAGTCTACCACAAAGCGTAGCCATTAGACTTCAGATCAAGATTTTCAGCAAGAACTGAGGAATATAATAATTACTTTACAAGAAGGGTCTATAATAGCAATTTTGTCAAGAATGAATTTTCCCATTGTAACTCTATGACACAAGAACAGGCGTTAAGACCCAGTATTAAGTTGAAGAGACATTCTAAAGCCATCCCTTAGGTCTCCAATTATAACCCACTGCTTCCCAATTCAAGTAAGAGTTTAGATAAGCACAAACACGTCCTGTATACTGACAGTGAGATGGTTAAGTGTTTCCCTGATGGCTCATTATTCACGTCAAGTCGTAGGCCTAAAAGTCTCGGTGATATTCTTGTTCATTCCGGCTATAAAACCCGTGAAACCAATAACAATTTGTATGATAATGAGACCTCCACTATACAATGTTGTCCGTGCAGTGCCAAACGTTGTGATCCATGCAGGAGCAATCATTTAGTGAAATGCAACCGCATTCAATGTAGTGTTATACACCGTTGGTATTCTGTCCGAGGGAATTTCTCTTGCAATGCCACCGATTGTGTGTACATCGTCACTTGTGCTCAATGTGATTTGCAATACGTAGGTTCATCGGTAAAATTCAAACCTCGTTTTAGATTGCACAAGTCTCACATCCGTTCAAAAGCCACTACATCGAAAATAGTAAAACACTTTTCAGAAACACCTAATTTGTGTGATTTCCGTATCGTTGTTATCAAAGCATGCATGGAAGAGAGTAAATTACACGATCTTGAAAAATATTGGATAGCACAATTCCGTACTCTCCACCCCTTAGGTTTAAACACAAGAGACGAAATTAAGAGCCATCTCCGCACATTGCAACCCCATTAGTCCGTTTTAGTTTCCCCAGTCAATTTGGTACTGTCATGCTGAACGCAATCGGGTCAGGCGAACCATCCTTTGGCCTCGTTTGCTATCGCCTTATGCCGTACTATTACAGTAGTATGAGCGGAGTTGGGGCATAGCGGGTTCCTGTGTTTGGTTTGCATGCCTGGTTGCCTCGGAGTGTTAGAGCCGTTGAGATTTGATAGTTGACAACATGAGCAATGGCAATCGACACTAAACTGTTATTATCTGCACTTTCCTTTAAATGAATCTTAATAGCCTCATTTAGCCACAATGAGTCACATCATTTTAGAGGTAAAGGAGACATATAGGACCATGCCTTCCAAAAGCAAATGAGCACAACAAGTGTAGAAATATTCCCCTTTTTTAGAATTGATTTATAGTTGATAAAGGGCGCTGAAGCGCTCGAAACGTTCTGGGAACGTTTTTTCAATTTTTTGCACAACACACCTTTTGTAGAATTTTATATTAGTCAAGGCCAGTGCTTTATTGTACATAGTCATTTTTACATCATCGGGAACAAATTTTGGAGTTGGCTGCTCTTTGCATTATTCCTACATCTTGCATATTGATATCTTCCAAGGACAGCAGTGCATCTTACAGATCCTTCAGATTTTGGATTGGTCGCCGGTTTGCCTGCTGTCAGTTTCCAGCTTTACAGTATATCTATCTATCTATCTATCTATCTATCTATCTATCTATCTATCTATCTTTCTATATCTATATATATATATAGAACTCATTTAACATGAAGTGCTTGGGGTGCTGGCCCGGTTCGAACCCAGGGTCTCCCACTCCGAAAGCGAAGACTTTACCATTGCACTAAATAGTGCAATAATGAAGTCGACAATCCTGCTAGTCGATCCCGAATTCTCACCACCAGCAGCAACCTTATTTTCTGTTTCGCTGTTAGCTTCATCGGTCCCATTTCATTGCTATAAGTACTCAGGCAGACACACAAGCAGTCATGAACTACATAGTATAGACCTCATTAAACATGAAGTGCTTGGAGTGCTGGCCCTGTTCGAACCCAGGATCTCCCACTCCGAAAACGAAGACTTTACCATTATGGTAAAGTCGACAATCCGGCTAGTCGATCCCGAATCGTCGACTTTACTATTGTAAACACCGTGGGATTCACTCTCACAAGACGACAGTGGGATCATAGATCTGAATAAATGACATTTATTCAGATCTATGGTGGGATTCACTCATCTCGTATCCCATGGAAACAAGTGGTACACCAAAACCTCATTTTCATGTTGTGATGGTAGCTTGACAGTATAATGGCAGACTTGAAAAACGGACCCTTCTAGAGGTAATCAGTGTTGTATTCGTGTAGGAAAGATGGAATCTTCAAATAGTATCAATAATGATACCCATGACAGTCAGAAACCCACTCTAGATATGAAGAAGAAAGCAGTTAATTATTACAATCAAAACATGGTACCAAAACACCTGGAGGGATTGTTGAATAGAATGTTTTTGGAAGACCCTGAAGACCTTTACGGTTATATGGTAAGCAGATTCAACATGATGTTGTTGTATTGTTTGTAAATCTGTACGTAGTCGGAGGTTGTACAAATAGGATGATATACTGCTTAATCTAGATGTTATCTTACTCTTATGTTAAGACATATTTAAGCTATAGTTCAGCGACCAACTCCATCTTCTCTTGGCAACGCAGTTTGATGACTTTGACTATTCCTGTAGCGTTACGGCGCTAGTGTAGTATTACGAGCCCCTAAAATTTTCAGAAAGTAAATACTTTTGAGCAAATATTAAGTACGGTAATGGGTGCTACGTCATATATGTTATTTGGAAAGGTGAAAATATATTCTTTTTCAAGTTGCTTATGACAACATTTGCGCAGACCGCCGGCCATCGAGGCACGTATCTGGCCTGGAGTGGGTCTATGGTAGCGAGGCAAGGCAAAGTTCAAAATATACATGAACCCACAAGTGGCGACATGACGAGGAAATATCTTGTGGACTTGATGTAGAACCAAAGGTTACGTTACAAGACTCGGCTTTTTATCTCTTCTGGCATCAGACCACTACGGATTTATGCTTATATCATAATATGTGTGCAAAATGTGTTTCATATAATATACATGTGATACTAGCAGTACCCAAGCCACCAAATATTTATTAGGGGGCTAAACCGATTTTCACCAACATGATTTTAATGTTCCAAGGACTTAGCCAGAAAAAGACAAATTTTCTTAAAAGTAGGCCTATTCAATCACCTCGGAAATCATCGGAGGTGTTATAGCCCCCAGCCCAAGTGGCTATGGTACTGATGGATGTTGTACAATTGATTGCCGTACTTATTTATGTTCAAAATACGTATTTTTAAAAATTTATAGGGACTAGGGCATTGTAACACTGGCTAGTCCACATTAGTACTATACTACAGTTAGCTATTTGAAGTCAAGGGCCTTAAGACATGAATAAAAAGGGCAATAAGATTATCTTTATTCAACATTTGGTCGATAAGTCTTAATTGGTTCAAGCGTATTTTATGTAAAAATTTGATTTCCGTACCCACAAAAAAATCCTTCTTTTCCTTATCATTATCATTTCGGGATTGCACATAGCTGTGCTAACTGCCTTTAGCAGAATTTCAACTAGAGAAAGTGAAACTTACATGACGAAACTATGTTTAAGTATGTTACCTAACTTGCAAATCTATTTTTATGCCCTGTTAAGGTGTCAAAGGTTGCAAGCTGACAGGTTAGTGACCTGCTTAAAGACATGACAGCTATGAAGAATAATAAGTGATCCTCCCAGATGTAGCTCAGATTGTGATGGTGCAATGCCCGAGGGATGATATTTGTGATAGACCATCTAGAAAAATCGTGGGAGCATGTGAATGAAAGCAACATTCTCTGTAGCTATGACTGCAACACTCTGCCACTAAGATACAGTCCCTTAACAGTTACAGATTAGCTCTGGAGAGGCTACTAAAGTACTTATAAAATGAATGGGAAACTAAAATTTCTATAAAGAAAGCAAACATTTTTGAACTACAATCTACATAGTTTACTATTAAACCCCCCCCCCCCCAACCTTATTTGGACTATGGAAGTACTAAAGGGTATTCCATGCTAAACAAAAGGCTGTCAAATAAAATTCAATCAATCAAAAATGTATGTGTTCATTATTGCTTGAACTTAGCAAACACAGCACATATAGGAAACAATAAGTTTCTAATAAAACACAGAGTCAATCAGATTCTGGCTGTACAAGTTTTCAACTTTTTTAATGGTTCCTCTCTAAAATACACCAAAGAAATTTTAATTCTAGCAACTCAAAACCAAACAACCGGAAAGTCTTGTTATAAATTACACCTTCCACTGCAAAGAACAAATATGGGACCGAAAAGTTTATTGTACCTTGGATCTCAAATATGGAACAGTTTCCCAGTTGAGCTAAAGTCCAGAAACAACACAAACACATTTAAACATAATTTAAAAGAAAGTTTCTTTTAATATATCTGAAAGGAAGAAGATAACATTTAACATGTTCTATTAGGTTGATAGTGGTCAAGGGCCAATATTAGAGTCGCACAGGGTGGGTGTTTTGTGTTTCTAAGTTCTATTTTAATATTCTTTTCATTAATCTACATGTCTCCAATGGGACCATGATGGGGAAAAAGGCTAGTTAGACCTTATAATGTTATCCCTGCCATTTTAAATTGGAGGTGTTTATGTTGTTCTGTTTTTGTTTTTTTCATTAGAAGTAAGTTTAATCTTTAGACATACCATTGTAACTGTTTTAGCTTAGTGAATGTTATATTAATGAACATTTTGTAATTGTTTGTGTTTTATTTTCATGGCAAGTAAATACATACACACATACATCCTGTTGACTTTTACTTTTATGGATAGGGGAAAATCGTGCCACATAATTTATAATCTAGAGGTGTCCATGCTGTTTTGGAATGCAAGCCCATTGATTCGTGTTTTGTTATTTTTTTAGTCAGAATATTTTGGTGCTTTAGCCAAAGAACCTGTGCTGTCCAATGTAAGTATATTTTATTCCTTTTAGTACACACTCATATGTTTTTCTACTATAGATCCATTGCCACTATTTGCAGAAGACAGAACTTTCCTTTAATGATCAAGGATTTTTTATATTTTTAAGTTGACAAACACAAGCTAGTAAAGTAAGAACATTAAATGATAAAATATATTAAGAAAAACCCCACATGTAAGCAACATTTCATTGTGGTGGGATAATGATGCATAATACTAACCAACTGTCAAGATAATGTACTTACTTCTTCTGTTAACTCATTAGTATCTTGGTACTTTTAATGTTTTTCAGAAGTTATCATCTAGATCACACCATGGGTACCAGGGTACTTTTCATAGGTTCAATAAATATTGCCTAAGCCAACCCATGGGCACTGGGTGCTACAAGGGGTTGTGAGAGAACATTGGACCCCTATTTAAGATGTCAACCATGTACACTGGTAGACAGATTGTTCTAATTTTTTGCTCTCTACAATACCTTTGCTGCTCCCTGGTATGCAGTGGATTTTTGGACTTCTGTGTTGAAATAATTTGTATTACGTATTTGACAAATGAAGTATTATTTTTATAAGGCCATGTGTCCACCTTTTTATTATCAAAATACCATTATCTGGTGGTAACTTTATCATTACTATTCCTTTTATTTTTATGTGCTTCATTTGAGAAGGATATATCTGTTTTCCCCCAGTGTTTAAATGATCTGATGTCATTTATGGTACTTCTCAGTCCTGCACAAACTAAGATATCAAATTTTTGTCATAGCCGATGTAGTTGTGTTTTGAACAGTATTTCATATTCAGCTAAATACCCTCAGTTAGTTTGCAAGTACTGTTCGTATTGGTTAGAGCAACAGTAGGGAATACCCAGGTCAAACTCTGATCTTGAAGTACCTGAAAAATTCTATGGATACTGTCTAATCTTACCTATCATGTCTTATATTGCATATTATTTTATTTTATTTATTTTACTTTACTTTATTTTCTTTCATTTTATTTCATTTTCTTTCATTTTCTTTCATTTTATTCCATTTTATTTCATTTTATTTTATTTCATTTTATTTCATTTTATTTCATTTTCTGTTATTTTTTTTCATTTTCTTTCATTTTCTTTTACTTTGTTTTCTTTCATTTTCTCTTATTTTATTTCATTTTTTTTAATTTTCTTTTTTTTTTTTGTTTTTTCTTTTATTTTCTCTCATTTTCTTTCATTTTCTTTTATTTTCTTTCATTTTCTTTTAGTTTCTTTCAGTTTCTTTTATTTTCTTTCATTTTCTTTTAGTTTCTTTCAGTTTCTTTTATTTTCTTTCATTTTCTTTCATTTTCTTTCAATTTATTTCATTTTATTTTACTATATTATGTTTCATTTTCTTTTATTTTGTTTTATTTTCTTTCATTTTTATTTGATTTTCTTTCATTTTCTTTCATTTTCTGTTATTTTCTTTCATTTTATTTTATTTTATTTTATTTTATTTTCTTTCATTTTCTTGAATTTTCTTTCATTTTTTTGAATTTTCTTTCATTTCTTTCATTTTATTTCATTTTCTGTTATTTTAGTTCATTTTTTTCATCTTTTTTCGTTTTCTCTCATTTTCTTTCTTTTTCAGGTATTTTTTTTCATTTTCTTTCATTTTATTTTATTTTATTTTATTTTATTTTCTTTCATTTTCTTTCATTTTCTTTCATTTTCTTTTATTTTCTTTTTTTTCATTTTCTCTCATTTTCTTTCATTTTCTTTCATTTTATTTTATTTTATTTTATCTTATTTCATTTTTTCATCTATTTTATTATTTTTTTTCATTTTATTTCATTTTCTTTCGTTTTCTTTCGTTTTCTCTCATTTTTTTTTTATTTTATTTTCTTTCATTTTATTCTACTTTATTTTCTTTCATTTTCTTTCATTATATTTCATTTTATTTCATTTTCTTTTTTTCTTTTCTTTTCTTTTGTTTTATTTTCTGTTCTTTTCTTTCATCTTCTTTCTTTTTATTTTATTGTATTTTCTATCTTTTTCTTTCATTTTATTTAATTTTATTTTCATTTCTTTTCTTTTATCTTATCTTATCTTATCTAATTTTATTTTATTTTATCTTTTTTTTTCTATATGCTAACTTTAGATATTGCTGGAAACGTGCATCAGTAACAATTCTTCAATGTCAGGCAAGGGTAAAGTGCATTGCATAGTCAAAGGAAAGGAGCAGGTGATCACTTGATAAGTTTCTGAAGTTACATGTTAGAGTAAATAAATAAATACTAATTTAGTAACAGCAGCAAAATGAGTAGGTTCATGCTCAGGGTAGCTTCCCAACGTCTTTATTTTGGTGTACACCAATATTAAGTTTTCAATGTTTTGTTACTATGGTCTTACAACAAATAACTTGGTTTTTGGGCAATAGTTCCCATGCTGTGAGACTTTGTATTTGGTCAATCCCTAGTTTTATCAAGAAATTTGTAAACATAAAAGATCATTATTTTTGTGTACTGGACAAAATGCTTACCTAAGCACACATAATTCTATCCAGCAAAGACGAAGTTAACTCAATCATTAAACATGGGTTTCGATCTGTGTGTTTTCTTCCAACTGATCTACAATCCCTAAATCACTACTTTCTACACTACAACATTACATCATCATCATTATTGCCAAACTGTTTCTTAAGTAGTAGATTAACAGTATTCAAGTGTCGTTGGTGAGTTACTTTCTCCGTCCGCTGAATTATTTTGGAAATATAGCGGGAAAAGCAAACCATATCGAAGAAAGAAAGAAATTGCCTAACTTTACTTAATTGCTGCCTGTAGGCTTTATGAAAATGCAACATTTGATTTTTGGTTCTCTTTATTTTGTCTGTAGTAAAAGCACGTTCATTAGTTCAACTATGCCTAGCAGGCGATCTAGCAATTCGTATGGAAATAAACTTAGGCACCACGCGATTCGCCAAACATAACTCATAAAAGGAAATAGAGAACTTTGCAGTCTTTTCCTCTCAGCTTTATGACTATGTTCAGATCTTCGATCTGCTCTTTGGTATACCCTCGCTTTACAATTTGTCTTCTCAATGAGCCTTTTCGGTTAACCATTCTGCTTCACGGACACTGATTGGTCAAAACAACACAAATCTGGCGCTCAGAGTTCTGATTGGCTACTTTGTAAAACACAGTTGGGTACATAATTTCCTTGATTCCCTTTTCAGGTTATTTTCTGACGACTTGTACTCTGAGGAGTGTAAGACAAAAAAGGCTTTTAAATACAAAATCAATTCGCTATTTCGTGCAGTTTTACTTATATATAATCCTTTAAAACAGGAGAACTGAAACCATTGTAAAAATAATGTAAGACGACAAAAAAAACAACAACAACTGGTTTGAAAGCTGACAAGCTTTCGAGAATCTTTTTCTCTTCTTCAGGCCACTCATACAAATAGGTTAAGGGAAGACTATTTAAAACGAGATAAAATATTTTAAAGCAATAAACTTTCTAAAATTAAAAATTTTCCGTGAGGCACGAAGACATTCCTAGGTACAACAAAGTTTCTAAAATTCTTTAAAAGCTCAATATTACATTCCATTAAAAACTATTCCATAAACGTCCGTCTTGGCGAAGTGCTTATCCATCCATCACAGCCTAGCTTCCAAGCTGAGGTGCGAAATGACCGTAACCAAGAGTCAGCTAGGTTAGCCACGCGATTATACGCGCGATAGAAGGACCTGGCCCACAGATACAAACCTATAAGATCTATTGGGGAGCCTCTCGCTCATAAAGTCCGTGAGGTTTAAAATCCTTTAGAATCACAAGTGAAACGGCCACATCTAATTTTGTAAGTACGGTTTTGTTCCCTATCCGTGAATGTATCCGTCTCACAGACATAATTATAAACATCGCAGTTACGCCTCTTCCTACAGGGAGCACATCCTAGATCCGAATTCTGAACCTTAGGCACCAACTTGGCGTGCGCTAATTTATCCTTCAGGGACTTTGCCCGTCTATATGTGACCGTTGGGGCAGCCACAAAAAAAACAAGCGTATGTTCTTCGTCACATGTAAGGATGTTGAAATTGCCCAAAACGATCTGATGAGCATGCGCACTAAGTGCTGGATGATAGGAAAGAACCGGCGTATCCCTGTCTGGCTCTTTCAATTTGGCGTTGGACAATATGTTGCGTGTACCCACGTGACATCAGCCATTTCTCCAACTCCACACAACGTTTTTTGAATAGTTCTTCCTTAGAACATATACGTCGAATGCGTAGTTGGTGACCGTATGGAATACCATTCTTAGTGTGGAAAGTGTGACATGAGCTATAGTGCAGAAACTGGTGTGTGTCAGTGGGCTTAATATTCCCGTCTGTGACTAATTGTCCCGCTATTCGTGCTAATTTAACGTCTAAAAATCAATAGAAGTTGCTGAATAATTTAAGGTAAACTTAATGGAAGGGTGAAGCGAATTCAAGTATGTCATAAAATCTATAAGTTTATCCTTGCCATGCCCCCATACCATAAAAATATTATTAATGTAGCGGTGCCAAGCCTCGGGCTGCATGGGAAAACCCTCTAGTGCCTTCTCCTCAAAATCCGCCATAAAAAGGATAGCATATGGTGACGCAAACTTAGTTCCAATTGCTGTACCCTTAAGTGGTTTATATACATTACCATAGTGCGAAAAATAGTTATTACGTAAAACAAAGCTAGCTAAATCTGGTATTGTTCGAGTAGACACTTCTTTACTTGTCTTGGAGTCGAGCGCTTTTTCTAAAGCAGCAAGATCGCCTTTATTCTGTATACTTTGATGTAGTGCAACAAAGTCTATAGTGCAAAAAATATCCTTATGTAAGATTTAACTTTCTGCTCTAATTGTTAAAGCAAAAAACCTAAAAGTTCCGATATAGCATCTGTATGATAACCTGAATTAGACAGGACAGGTCACCCTGGATCATTAATTATATATATAGTGTAAGAAGATATGAGTTGATATGATTTTACTCCGTCGATAATGCACTTTTATGCTCCCTTCTGGAAAGTCACTTCTTAGTTCGTCATTGCCTTGTAATAAATGCAGTTTACATTTAATAATTTTGTTAAGATTAGGAAGCTGTGGATTATAAGTAACAATTAAAGCCCTAATTTTCTTTTCAGTTTTACTGTGACTTTTTTGGCCTGCCTGGAATCTAGTAATCTGCATGACTTCTTTAAATTGTTTATCCACCACTGATGGTTTATATTCTCTGGCAATGAAATAGTTCGTGTATTGTTGTGCTCTTTTTGAAAACTTTTGATCAGTATCACATATGCGTCTTAGTCTAAGTGCGACCCCCTTGGGATGCTAGTAATACTCCGCGTGGGATAGCAAGTGCTTGGGAGCGTGTATGTAAAGCTATTTGTAGCCTTAGCATAAACATCCACTTCAATCGTACATGAATCTCTGTGAAACGTAAGTAAAAGATCTAGAAACTCAAGTCCACTGCTACTTTCCATTTGCATGGTAAATTGGATATTGCCTCTACTGTCTACTTTATTCATGAACTCTAAAAGTTCATATAACTTTGCTTCTCCTTCTGTCCATATAATGAAAACATCATTTGACGATGCAGCCTTTAATTACAACCCACCCCCAAAGCCTGGAAACGCTTCAGGGATGATGTTTTCATTATAGGTTCTATATGTGGCATTAGTCTTCTGTAAAATGTTGACCTGTTTACCAGTTGCAATATTTCTGGAATAGAGCCATATCTCATTCAATCCCAACTGCGGTAGGCTGGCAATGTCTTGAGAATGTCTAATGACAGGTTAACAAAAGTCTTGATGTACAGTCTATTGGAAGAAAGAAAACCAAGTGTAGGTCCCTCATGAATCAGGTGCAAAGATAAGTTGAAAAGAAATCTTTCTGTTGTTAACGTACCAGATATTAATTGTAAGAAAGCTGTCATGTAACGAAAGTAGTGGGCGTCAATGACCTTTGATTGTCTTTGGATTTTTCAGTCTAAAAGTCTAAACCATCTGGAAGAAACTAGAGCGAGAAACAAAATTTTAACAATCATACCCCATCTTCATCTGTCATTCCACATACCTGTGCCATGTGTGGACGCATTTGTAAATCTCTTGCTGCCATTTGAGGCTAAGACATGAAAACCATCAGTGAATCAAATTATTAAGTTAAAGAAGCCTTATACGTCGAAATCGATGAGAGAGTCCATCATATATATATATAGTAACTCAATAAATATGAATGCATGTGGTGTTGGCGGGGACGGAATCCGGTGCCTCTCGAACCGAAAGCACCCCCGACTCAAGTACTGTATTACATGGTGCAATAGTCAAGTCGACAATTCGGGAAGTCGAAGCCTTTGCTTGCGTCTTTGCCTTAGAATTTGTCTTTGTACTTGTTCTAAAATTTGTGTCGATCAAAGATAAGGTACTCTATCCGTGTCAAAATGTACTAGACAACATTGCATTGTGAATCCATGTTCACAAATATCTCACTTTAACACATATATGATCTTTCAGTAACTTTGAGTTATAAAATCCCTACCTTCCATAATTTTACTTTTGGAAATCTCCGTAGGACTATAGAATGTACTTGTGATGACTGAACGGACAAGGGGAAATGTTAATCTAATGATGAATATAAAAACCCAACAAAGAGAGCGTAGGAAGACCATAGTGGCAAAGAATAATTCCAAACTTGACGAACACATGGTCTTGCTACGCTCTCTTTCCTGGGTTTTTACATTCATCACCAGATTGTAATGATTGTTAAATCCCGCGCGATATTAATAGGATTTTGGTGACCTTATGCCGTTTTGAACGTGATAGCCTTATTGTTACAATTAGTCTATAGGCAATGGATTACAAGGTTTCTCTTCCGTTATCGCAGTGTATTGAAATATGTAACACAATCCGATGATCAGTCAAATAAGAAAATAAGCTTAAATATTGGCCACCTTTACGTTTTTACTTCCTTCTGGAATAATTTTTATCATAGGAGCTTTACTCTTATCAGAATTTGTTTTTTATGTTAATCGATGGCAATGACTCGTGGTAGTTTCTGAATCCATAGGCTTTGATTAACGTGAAGGTCGACTACGCTTCTACCTGAATCAGAGCCTTGAGAGAAGAAACCTTCGTTGCAAACCACAAGGAAAGTACTAGAATAAGGTCACATTCAGAACTAGATCTTTCTATGAATTTTTCTTCGTCCAGGAAAGGAGTGGCTTTCACTGCTGCAGAAATTCGGGCCAATGTTACTGAGTATGTAAAGACGGAGAATTTATCAGATCCAAATAACAGAAGGTGAGTTCAACTCCCGGAATGTGTTAGCAGGGGTAAATCCTCCTGTTTGGTATCGCTGACTTGTGTTTTGCGTATTGTGTGCTGTGCAAAGTGCCTTAGTAGATGCACAAAGCCTATACCTACAGACGTATATATATATATATATATCTTCGGCGGATCTCTGATGGTTATAGGCTGTGGGCTTACACTCCAAGTATTACCAGATTATCATTTCAAACATTTTGTGATATTCTTATTTTGCAGCTTTTGAACTTAAATGAGGCATGGAGCATCGTGCCTTCTTTCCTTCAAATCCCAACGCTATAACGAAGTATTGCCACCTCAGAATCAACATTTTAGTATTGGAAGAACTGAAGGCTTTTATTTCCAAATTTGGATCAAACTGAAACCCTGATAGCCTCCTACCTTCTCTATTACGTACCTACGTCCGTATTTTACTTTACTTATCCATTTACATCCTTACTGAAACTTTTAGGTACTTTCTACCCAATGCCGTACCTTCTTCGTCCCATCACTCATTGTGTACTTTCTTTCGTAATTACATCTTTGCATACTCACTTGTTACTTTTTGTCTTTACCTCCTCCTCTTTCTCTACTTAAATTCAGCGTACCGTCCTCATTGCCTACTTCTTTATTTCCTTACTTTATTGCTTCTTTTTGTATTTACTATCTAAGTCCTTCTTTCTGCTGAAGTATGGCCCCGATGAAAAAGGAAGCCTCTGAATGAGACACAATGTAAAAGTAAAATGCACGTGAAAAAGAAGGAACAGGTAAAACCGATGACAATATTTTCATATGATCAAAGTAACTGCTGTATATTTTAAGTAAAATTTCAATTGTTATTGATTGTGTAAATTATATTGTTCATCTCTCATCTCCCTGGTGTTGTATAAACAGAGGAGTGCGAGTACAATTAGGCCATTAACTATGCAAAACATTGTGTAATTAGTTAACTCTCAATTTATGAACCTTCTTGTACTTGTTTTGCCTGTGGAAGGTTGGTGCTGTTGGATGGAGTACTGACAGACACAATTAAACCAGAAACTGGAGGTCTCCGGTCGTTAGCATGGGACGAACTGATGGCCGGGTAATACATTTATTTGCATATTTTGTATATTACATGATGCGGTAGTGACTCTTTCTATGCAAGTGTGTATTTGTGTGTGTGTGTGTTTGTGTGTGTATGTGTGTGTATGTATGTTTGTTGGGGAGGGAAGGGGGGGGGGGGGGGGGGGGATTTTTAAAATTGGTTTGGGGTTTTTTAACTTTTTTGTAATTGTTTTTTTGTGGGG
>JAAAKL020011515.1:0-13604 GCA_010016065.2 Carybdea cf. marsupialis auct. non (Linnaeus, 1758) | reverse complement strand
TTCAAACTTCTCAAGGAAGGTGATTAGGTGGGTAAATCACCGGTAATGTAACCAACATTGCGAACCATCAAATTTATCAATCAAAAAATTGCAAACAGAAACCGCTTTTTACAACTTGTTCTCCACCTACAATCGTGAACCTTAGCACCATTAACATTTTGCCGAGAAGTAATTGCTTACCTTGTCCCTTTAGGCCCCTACGCCACTGTTGATGGATATTGGCTGGTAACCAGCCCCTCTACTTAAGCACAGGGTCTGGTGAATGAAGCGAACTTTTGTGTTATAAACTCATTCAGTTTCAGCAAATCTCATGGTTTTATGAAGCGTTATGTACATCATTAGATTAAAGAGCTTTTAAAGGAACAAAATCAATTTTAACTACGGCTATGTGCTACTTTCATTCATGGTTTAACCATCATTCAATAAAGTCAACTTTTTCTACTAACGAGATTGTGCATTTTTCTGAGCTCCACTCGTATATCCACAGGACTGAAGTACTTAATGCAACGCTTCCTTTCTCCCAACTTGTATTCTTCATCGAAAAGAATTCTTGGGACGTGTAATTCCATCCCAAGCCAACAAATGATAGAGAGACCAAATCTTACATTACCAACAGAGATGTGTATTTTGTTTAAATTAAGCTTATGTGCATCACCACCAGGAAAGATAGGCTTAAATCAGAGGGATATATTTTCTGAAGTTTTTTGTACAGCCATAAAAACATTTTTCAAACCTTCCTTGAATTTCTTCATTACTGTGTTTCAACATAAGAGATAACATAAATGATCGTTCAAAAATTTTCCAGAGAGCAATTGAGGCCCATAAAAGCTGCGCGCATATTCCATAACTGAAATCCCTTCACAGACCCCTATGGAATCAACGCTCAATACCTCGTAGAACAAAATTACGTATTTACAACGCCACTGTCTTGCCAGTGCCATTGAACGGCTCCGAAACCTGGCCACTGAACAAAACCTTTACATCGCGCTTGAACGGCTTCGATAGTAGAACATTTAAAAGAATTGAAGGAATCCAATGGTGTCAGCACGTGGCAAATAACGACCTACGTGAGCGGACGTAACAACTTCCAGTCTCAGTTTTAACCGCTCAAAGAAGGGTGCGATGGTATGGACATATCCTGTGCCTGCCTCCGAGTCATCCAACCCGCGCGGTCTTGGATTTTAGTCCGTCTGCAGCAGGATGGAGACGCCCACGAGGCGTACCTCGCACTCGATGGCTTGATGTCGTCGCCAAAGATCTGCGATCCTGTGGAGTGTCGCTATCTCAAGAGGAGCAGCTGGCTGCCGATCGTCAGCAATGGGGAGCACTTGTATTTCAAGTTGGCTCTACGCACCGCCAGTACTCGAGAATTAGTAGTGAGTGAATGTACTCCATAAAACTTTTAAAGTTCCACCGAAAATTGAAGAGCAATTCGCAGACGTCAAAAAGACGTCGTTTTAGTTTAGCAACGCAAGCTACCTAAGCTTTGCTGCAGTTCTCTGTCATGTTACGAGATGGAAATATGTGCCTGAATTTTAGTACTAGATACATTGTAACATCTTGCTAATATTTAGCTATACGTCAACCATAATTTCCGACGATGATTTGTTGGTGTGATTATTAGTTAAGTGGTATATAAAATGCTTACTGATTTGTAAGTTGAAACTGCTGCTAACTAAACTCAACAAATAGACGGAGTTTCCTCTGGTCGAATATTTTATTAACACTAATAAGTAAGAAAGATATAACAATTCGACTTCCAACCAAGTCGTCCACACTCTGTACTCCTTTCTTTAAATCCACAATCCTATTAAACTCCTCAGGCTAAACTGAATTAAAAAGGACGTCAGTTGACGTCATGTCACGTGTCTGTTGACGCCCAACTAGAACTTAGACTATTTCCCGATCACTTACTTTAACTCTCATATATTCAATCACTAATCTAACTGAATGCTCACACCAATCGCTTGAAGGTATAGGATATTTAGTAAGATAGAAAAAACTTTTAGTCGAGGGCCTGAAAATTGTTATCCTGGCCCTACGTGTGTGGATAAAGAGTTGAAGAAATTTGATTCCTACAACCCGATGAGACCTCTATTGACTCTCCTGAATATTATCATTTTGTTGCAAACTTGCAGGAATCTGGACAATTTCAATCAACAGAAATTAGTTCAGTTTTTTTATCTGGCAGCCTGATTACTCTCGCTTACCGTGGATATAAAACTATCAATTAGAAGTTTGGTTCAGTAAGAAAATGTACGTAAGAATCTGGGGATATTTATATCACAGGCTTTCAGAAGAGTCCTTTTCCTCATCTTTGAAGCCCTTTTCTTTATGGAAATTTCCAGCTCATATTTAATAATTTCCTTCCTATGGCTGTGCCTTATCCTTATGCCTAAAGCACGACTTGCCTTGTAGGTATCAATGTATGAACGCTCGACAAAAATTAAATTGTGGAACATAACTTCTGTCAGCGCAACCCCATCAAAAGCTTGAGACTTGGGAGACTTAATACCAAAAACGAAATCGAACAACATTTGACAAAAACGTTAGCAACTAGTTTCGAATTAGAAGCTATAATTGGAATAGCTAGACCTTTATGGAATAAAAACCGCAGGAAAGGGCCAAGCGATATTTTAGTAATAGTTAGGAATTCACTGATCATTTCTTTTATTAAGACCTGCTATATGGTAAATCGACATAGTGAAGCGATTACAATGTATTTTTGTTTAGAATGTAACCTTTATTCAGTTTTCAATTTATAGAACTTTACATTCAACATGATATTTATAAAGGTTTTCAATATTTTAATGACATTTATCAAAGATAAAAAGGAGTGACCTACCACAGGGACCATTCAATATAACATTGAGGGTAAGACAAGGGTGTATCCTATCAACATGTGTACTCTGCATATCTGCTTGGCTTAAGAAATAAGCTGACAGAAACAAACAAAAAAGCAGATTTCAAATGATCATCAATTTATCAGTGTACATATTAAGGGTGAACGTCTGACATCTGTGTAGTTAAATAAAAGGAGAGAGTCAATGTTTAAGAATATGAAATTTCAACACTGAGCGTTTTATGTAACAAACATATGTGCTATAAAAATTTCGAGTGAATGCTTTTTTTATCACAATTTGAAGAAGAGCTTTCTTATACCGTCTCCGCAAAGAGTACGTCTATAAAAGAGGCTTCTATTCGCGATTAATTGGCACCAGAATGGTTAACAGTGATGTCGGTAACGCATGTTTGTGCTCTTATACTGAAAATAATTTACATAGGACATGTGATGTTCTGTACTCACTTGAAGGCTGATTATAGGTTTGCACACTATCTTTTCAGTTTCTAGTTCATCTGGAAAATAATTGTCAGAACTAGTACAGTCTCATCATTTTGTTGACAATCGTTTGACGAAACAATTGTTGCTACCTGAAGATTTTTGTGTTTCGTCCTATTTAAGTGAAAGATACATAAACTGTGTAGCACTATCACTAGAGTTAGAAAGTGCTTTGCGAACTTTATCAGCGTTACACACTGATCTTTAGAAAAGACTGGATCGAGCTTCCCATTGTTTGCAACACCAAAAATGTGTATTCACAAAATACAAGCCCTCGAAGTATAAATGGCGCGGCAAGGTCCTCCGTGCTAGATAACATTGTTTACTAGGTTTGTTTGACTGAGGACTGAAATGGCGCACAACGAGTGTGACCCCACTTTGAGGTGAAAGGTGCTGGATCCAGTGGGTTTTTTAGAGACCTGACGGGTTAAATTATTGATCTCTAAAAAGACTGAAGCGAGTTTCGCGTTTTTTCCAACAGCGAAAAGTGTTGTCAGGAAACTAGCCTCCAAAAGTTAAAATTGCGCGGGAAGGTTCTCATTATTACGTAATATTGCTTATAAGTTTGTTTGATAGGGATGAAAAAGGCGTTTAATGGATGACCTCGCTTTGAGACGGGAGATGTTCGATCCAGTGTTTATTTTATTAGAGATCAGTGGGTTACATGGCTTTAGTGTTTGTGACAGCCCAGGTTCTGGTGAGAAAAGGAGGAGAAAATAAAGGGTGATGCTGGAAAAAATGTAGTTATCATAAAATTTATTGTTCTTGGAGACAATGAAGTAGGAGCCACTGATGTCAAGAGTAATATTGAGCAGTTAACTGGCTTAATGCTTGGATGATATGTTAACGACATCAGATAAGCTACTCTGTATTAAGTTTTGTTCTGATTTCAGGACAGATCAGCTGAACCACCGAAAATATCAAACCGATTGATCTCATCGCCATCCCGTCATATCAAAAAGGTGCTGTCAAAGCACACTAAAATGTTATAGGTAAGGCCACACATCCTAAGCTACGGAACACTTAATATTCAGCACTACAGGACAGTCAAAGAAAATGATATCTGCATTGACCAGTTCGACAGCGATGATAGCTGTTGTCATCAAATTAAGAAAATGTCATGTGAAAATGTTACGTTATATTATGTAACTAGTACCAGTCTCTTTTGTACTTATATATAGTTTCTAAACCCGTTTAAAAGTAGAGTTTTAGTTTGGAGGCGATGAGATAATAGTGTGACAAATCAATATTCGATTTCGTGTTTCCTTTCGTCTTGGAACGTGATCACTCATTACGACAGAAGACATATTACTACTCTTTTTACAGCTTCTCTTAAAATCTTCTTGAACACGTCCATGAATCTCAATTTAAATGCAATTTAAATCATGGCCTTTTAGTACGAATTTTAAATTAAAGTCTTACATTGCCCACAACTGTGGAAATAGTTCATGTACCTGGGGGTCTACCATTTAGCAACTGAGACTTGAATCTTCACAACTAAGACATGAAGACCTTTTTATCCTGTCCAACAAAACATTTGACCAACTTCTGACAGTATTTCGGGACGTCATAGGATCGCCTTCATCAGAATGTGAGCAGTAACAAGCGTTAGGCTTTGAAAGGTTGTCTTTCAAAATTTACCGCAAGGGTACAGGGGCGTAGGGAAAAGCTCTAAAATAGAAAATATGCTCGATATGCATATTATGTTTGCCAGAAAAGATGATGACAGATCCTAGAAAAAATGGTGGGAAAGAGCACCGACGTACGAAAGGGTTAAGTTTGCAAAATCATTGATGATTTTTCCAGCCTCAAAAAGAGAATTTAGAAAAGGAAAGGGGAAAATCAGCTACAATAAATACTAAGGGGCCGCCTCATTTTGTGAATGTTTATAAAGTGATTCCCACTAACTGAGATAAAAATTAAATGAAACATTTATTTGTTGTGGTGGCAAATGTCAATATGTAGTTCTTGCGTACAGTGTGAAACATCGTGCTAAAACTACGAGAAATCTATTTTCCAATATCCTTCATATCAATCCAGATTCCGACTTAATTTGATGCGAGAGAAAGTCATGAATGCCTTGTTACTTTACCTAGATGGTATTGTACTGTGTTTTATGCCCTCTTCACGTTGGATCATAAATTTTTCTAAACTTTGTCTTGTCAACGTCAAAGTCGGCTTACATTAGCGACATAATCTGATGCAAAGGAAGGTCCTCTTGTATTGAATTCTAATTTAGATGAATGGAAGTCTTCCTTTAAAAAGTAATAACTTGCAATATTTCAGGTAAATGGAATGCAAAGAAACTGGAACTGCACACATTTTTCTTCTAAGAACAGGGCCGTAATTGTGATAAAAATATTGACGGGCTACATTTTGAAATTGACGAAAAGAGAAAATGTAGGCCACCATGATTGGAGAAGGTCGAAGAAAATGTTGAAAATCTGCTTCTCAGAAACGGCCGCTGACGCACATTCTGACATAAATAAAAAGCTATTTTGATCGTACAGTATTCAGAAAATATTATTTTGACTCTAAATATTGGGGGCTGCAGCCCCCTAGCCCTCCCTGAAAATACGTTCTTGAAGTACACTAATGCTTACGTTTCTCTTAAAACAAGCACAATGACAAGTATGCCTAGAAGCTCAGGAAATTCCAGTGATTTTAACTTTCATACCTCAAGTACTTTTGAAGTTAACGAAGGAAAAGTTTTAAAGAATTATTGGTTATAAGTTTTGAAAAGGAAGCTTAATTTTCACATGAAGTATGTGGGAACAAAATTATGCATAAACAAAATAAACTTTATTTTTGAATAATTTTGAATAAATTATAACCCATTACTCCAGAAATGTTTCGGGCCACGTAAGCAAAATGCCACAGCAGTTTTGTATGTATAATATTATATTATGTATAAATGCTGAAAACATTTGCAACTGACATTACGAAACTTGCAAATGAATCATATGACAGAAATCGTAAGCCTTGCATTGCAAATGCTAAAGGATAAACATGTCTATTGGATTTCTAAACATTAGTGGGTCAACTTCACGTTCATAAAAACATTTTGATCGATTTGAGAAAACTGCAGATGCTATTTTTGTAGAAGGCCTCAAAACATTTTTAAATTTAGTGTACAACTATGAATAATCTCAGCCTTAAATTAAAAGCATCTCATAATCATACTGAGTCTCAGACCAACCCCAAACGTATTCCTACCCTATCCTTTCCTTAAGGTACCCTATCTCTACCGTACCCTTATCCCACACTGTCCTACCTCAATCAGTGATCTCTACCAGACCCTTATCCAACCCTGTTCTACCCTATCCTAGCCAACGCCTAATCAGTGAGAAATAGCCTTCGGTAAAGTCCTTGCTCGTAAACTGATCTTTTGTCTTGTCTTTAATCAGGATCAATTTCACAAATACAAGCTGTCAGAATCCCCTTTATGTTTTACTATTGTGTTTTAAAATAACCACACAAACGTTGTGAGCTATAAAATCAAAAAGAATCCCCTTTCAATATCAGGCAGGAATGAGAGTTTTAAAACTGCGTGACTTTCCCCTTGTATATTACAGACTAGACCTGTTATAGGTTTGGGTCGTAAAAAATTTAAAGAATTGGAAAAAATAAATTGACGTGGTGGGGCCGACGACGCTAAGACCGCTAGAACCCCAGATAAAAACATCCCAAGACTCTCTTACAGCCTATAAATGTATATGTATGTTTATACATAAAAGACCGATTATGCTGAATACTTCCGATCAAAAATCCAAATTAGGTAATTTACAAAATTTCAATCCCTTTTAAAGATTTTAAATGACTTGTTAGACAAGGATGACAAATAATGTACATTTTTATCCAAAACGATTTCATACCTAATCATTTCCTTTATAACTATCTAATGTCAAACTACATGTTGTTTTTTTTATAAGCATAACGTTAACAAGCATATTCACGCTCAGGTTTGGTAAAAAAAAGAAGCATATCATAAGCATATTAGTGAGCCTTGATCGAACCTCTTACTAAGCATGCTTTGAGCACACTTTACCTTGAGATAGCGAGCATGCTTAAAGACCCTGCGCAGACCATCATACTTTGCAAATGTTAATGGAAGATGGCGTCTATTTAGACGAAATATTTGGGTCCTATGAACATGAAGGAGAGGGAAACATTTTGCAGGTTTTCATGTTTTTCAATTACAAAAAGTTCCAATATCGAACTTTGCAAGGTGATGTCCTTATTTCATGTCAACTTTCTCCAATACAAATATCCACTCTGAAGAAAACAGAGAATTATTCTGATTCCGTTATTTTGGATAAATGTGTAGATCAACTTATTCGATGTCCTCATAATCAGATCTTTTAACGTAAAGCGTATCCATAGCAACAAACGGCTTGCACTTCGACCATAGCTCGCATAGGGTCTTTACACATAGCCACACCAATCTTCAAAATTCATAGTTCTTTGTCAATTTTTTTGTTACCTGAGGTTTCTTATGGTCTGTATGACAGTAACCTTAGCAACAGTGCTCAGTTAGTCAAAAAGGACAAAATACCAAAATTGTCATAAACCAAAACTTTTAAGTTTAGTAAAGTTATAGACAATACCATCATCCGATCATCTTCCTTATCAATATCGACATAATTTTTATTAGAATGACAATTTACAGTATACTCTTGTTTGTTGCCAAACAACAAATGACTTTCATTAGAAAACCACAGAGGTTAGTAAACGATAAATTTGGAAACGGGAAATTATCGAACTCTGAGGGCTTTTATAGCTTTAGAATTTTTTAAAATTTGCCACGTAACTGGTACGAGGATAAATTATGTGGGGATTATCCAAATAACAACCAGAGATTAGTTTCGATAATCAATCCCACGTACACGCACTTTATCTACATATTGAGACAGAACTTAAGTATAGGTACCTAAACGAACTGACACTTTTCTGTTTTTCAATTCGCCATCACCAACCTTGTAGCTACTGCAAAGGAGAAGTTCAGCTTTTATAATACGCAGTTGACTCACAAATAGATATATCAATGAGGAGTTCGTTAGTTGATATCAACAGTTACATCTGTAATACAACATGTTATTGTATTAATAATTTCAGACCAGACGTTTCATATTTAAAAGTTGACGCAAAAGTGGTCAGCAATGGCTTCGTTCAAGTCTAACTTCCACTATCGGTTTTGGTGAAGGCGTTTTGAAAAGCGCTAATCGCACCGCGGTTCTTTTGTCAGGCATTTTCCACGAGATGACTTTCGCTGACACTAGTGATCCCCCTATACATGACAATTGACCCCATGATATCTACCTTCCGACCAAATCCAGGGTGTTAATCTTACATTTCAGTACCACTGTTCAAGGACAATCCAAGTTTTATTTATGAAGTAGATATAACTTACGTTATTTGCGTGGCTATTCTCGCTTCGAAATGCCGAACCATACAAGTTTGCAAATGCTTTGCTCCCTCATGATCTAAACTACACAGTTGGCTTGCAACTGCCTTTTTATGACTATTAAAATCAATTCAGCAAATTGAAAACGATTTCCAAAACGGTCTTAACTTGCAGTGTTAACGCACCTAACAGAAGAGAAAAAGTTGCTGTCATGGAGAAGTACAGGGACGTATATTAACCTTACATTAGGGAAGTCCGTCACTTGGTCTCCTTTCACTTGCCCAGGGTCCTTTACCAGCTATAATCAATAAATAATTGTTGCCTCTCCATTACTCGTCGTTCCCGTAATAGTAAAGGCTCATGGGTTCCAACCACTCTTTTGATACAATGGAATGACGTGCAGATATTTGAGACTAAAAACCACCATTTATCAAGCAACCTTTTTTTAATTGAAAAAAAATTACGTATTATAACAATGTTCTTGAAGTAATAAGATATTACAATATATTTGATGAATGTTATACGAATGTTAAGTAAATGTTTTTCCCTAAAAGTTCCTTCTGGTTATTATTTAACATAGATCTTTCTTGTCCATCTTTTCTTCAGAGATACAAACACGATCATAGCAAAGCTTCCTTCATGTAAGAGTGATTTGCGTACTGATCTTGAACGTCCCTCCAATGTAATCGATTGGCTACACGATGATACCGAGGAAGAAGTATAGCATTAACTAGCAAGTCATCTATTGTCATCAAAAATCAATATCCAGTCCCAACAAATAATCTGATTTAAGGTATTCATAATCGTTGGAGAGGGGCATCAATATTGACAAATGTTGTCGACAATGTAAGTTTTACGGTCCTTATGCTAAGCCAAGAGAGTTTGCCTAAAATGAGATTTCAAAAATAAAGTCACTGGAGTAATTTCTTGAATAAAGTTGAGGATATTGATAATTAAAAAGCGGTTCTAGAAATCTGAACTCTACATGTTATTGAGTATGAAAATTAAACAGTACAGGAACAGTATGGCAGTTTGCCATATAGAACTGTTTAACTGACCAATTTACTGACTGCCGCTCGTCATGGACGGTTTTTATGGCACGTGGTTCTACATAGTTCATGTAGCAGTACATAATTTAACTAAATTTCTAGAACTAGATTCTAAAACTATACAGAATAAAATATGGCTAAAACATATAAAAGACAAATAATCTGGAGGGTTCTTTAGCAAGCCTCGGTGCATTTTACATCTTCAGGTTAAGTAATTTAAAATGAAATCACGTGGCATCCCATGCTACCACTACAAAAGGAAGTGCAAGTTTCATGTTTTTAAAAAGAGTTAAAAATATAATATCATATACTTATACATGTATATCTATTTATACATATCCTCAATCTCAACAATATAAATGCATATATATTTATGGGCAAGAATATTAAATAGTCGCTTAAGATAACATCAAACGATATATTTCCTACTACTTTCATCGTATATCAGCAAAAATATGATGGTGACGTACATGCCTTACCTTTTAAAGACGTATTATTTAGTTGGTCTATTGCTTGGCTTAGCATGCCCATCAGTAGTCGATTGACCCCGACCTATTCCAGGATTTCCCTGACCGCCTTTGCCTTGCTGACCGCCTTTGCCTTGCTGACCTCCTTTGCCATACTGGCCGCACGAAGAGCTCTTGGGACTACCTCTTGGCATAGTGATCTCAATTGATTTTCAACAGTATAATAATATGCCTCGTCTTTTGCTTCTGCTGCCTTGACTGAGGTTGTTCAGTCGTGATGTTCGTATATATAAGGACGGCATCACAATAACCAAAAACTGGTGAAGTACATTTTCATTTGATTTCCTTTTGCACTTTCAGATAACCGTTAGGGAGAAAACCTTTCATTTTTGGAGTTGAATGAAATTTTCATTAATTTCAGAAATGCGTTAGGTTTGTAAGATGAACATTTGAACGGTTATTTCCCTTTTGATTTTTGTCAAGTATTGTCGTGTTCTGAGATAGGAAGGCCCTTACTCCTCGTAAAAGTGCCATTCACTCAGTAAATAATACAAGACGAGAGTATAGTATCTCTTTTATTTTAATGGTGTTTAGTTCTCCCTTACCAAACGTAGGGAATATTTTCTGCAGTAGCAACTTCGAACTCTAGAAATAGTATTTGGGACTTCTCTGCTTGGAGTTATCCTAACTCTAGCATATCATTCTAAAGACACTTCTTTCCAAGTCGGTTCAACAACCATGAACGATTTCTTTACATATAGAGTTTCTGATAGGGTGGGGTTACGTATGTTGACGATAAAAGATTATTAAAGATTTCTCAAATTTATAGGCATTATTTTCAAGTGAAGAAATACGTTTTGTATTCAGAGCAAGACATCACCAAGGTTTTCAACTTTCCCTTGTGTTGATTTTTGGAGTTAGCACCAATAAATCTATTATATTTCCCCTTTCGCTTCAACTGTATATTCTAATAAAGTTGTAGACAAATATCAAATATCTTCTATTATTCATTATGAAGTGCAAGATGATGATGCTAAGGTTTCGCTTTGAGTCCGATGTTATTGGATCGTCTTCGCTCCGGTTCGCCGTTTGCACAGGGGAGGTCCCTTCATATTCGACATGTTTCTACAACGGGATTTCCCTTCAGGACTGGTCAACTAAGCTTGAAGTGACTTGCATTGACAGACGCACATGTGTAAGGGGCTGACCATTACAAGTATGGCTGGATGATACTCAAGGCTTTTAACAATCGTGGGGCTACTTGGGACTGGAATGGGACCAGTGTCTCCTCTTCTTACTTATTTACTGATTGAGATGTATTTTAAAAACACCAAATGAAATCAGGTAGTCAGTGCACAGGTTCACAGTTATGCGACAATCAAGTAGCCTTTTAAAACTCTCATTTTACAGCATAGTGATTTAACTGGGTTTCAAGCCTGTTTACCCTGTTTGTGATCTTCTTTTTTACACATTCTTAGATTCAGTGTGGGTTTGTGTATTTATGTTAGGTTAAGGGCCCGACGATCAATGCCTTCTAACAACGGACAGGGACGATAGAGATTAAAAAAGGGTCGTAAATGAGTCGAAATGAAAACAGGAGAAAATGAACAGGGGCACCTATATCTTCTGGTAGATTATTTAGTCGCGCACAAGTAAGATATTTCACATTTACCTTGCAGGGTAGTTTTAAAGTTTAAATTAAATGGATCAACCAAGGGTCTTCAATTAGTCGAGAGGGGTGTATTGCTCAGTGCTGTCATCGTGATGTCCCTGCAGCGGGATCATGATGGAGTATGTTACTGGAGGAGTGTGTGTGTGTGTGTGTGTGTGTGTGTGTGTGTGTGTGTGTGTCTTAACCAAATATAATAACACAAACAAACTATTAAAAATTCAGTAATCATCAAAAACAAACTGATGTTGTAAAGGTGTGATGAGAGTAAGGTCAAGATCCTGCAGTTAAAATTTTAGGGCCGGAAAACTCAGTGCAACAAAAATAAGTTTCAATTTTTTTTAACTGAATTTGAATAGTCCTAAAATATATTTTCTTTGATAAAATATATCCTACTTTCTAAAACTTAGTGCTTGCTTAGGATCATTCAATTCCAACATTTCAAATTCTGTATTTTGAGTAAACTCCGAAAGCTATAATCGGTTTCCATTCCCTGTTCTAAGGGAAAAAAAGATCTGGGGGAGGGTTAGTGGTATAAAAACAGTTCATAATTTGGTTTTTACCAGTGATACAAACATGTATCTACAGACGAGAAAAGATTTGTTACTTAAATGAATTGAAGGTACCAAACTATACACGATTCAGCAATCTTCATATCAAACTTAAGTCATCAATGGCTGGTGGAACGGAGTGTGGGATACAGCGGTTTTAAATTTAGGGCCTAAATACTTCTTCTTTGTTTCCTTAACCCTGTGTCAGGTCGTTGGAGCACCCTTGACGACACATGAACAATCGATTTCCACTCCGTTCTGTCCCTCTTCTTCCTGTTGGCTTCCACCGCACTCAAGCATGTCCATTCAGCAATATTGCTGATCCAATTTGTCCTAGGTCTTCCTTGTTTGCATGTGCCTTCAACGGAGCCCTCGAGGATGGTATGCGAGAGAGTGTCGGTATGTCTACAGACATGGCCAAACCAATGTAGCTCCCTTTTCTTCACGACAGTGAGTAGCTCATCTGCTGGTCATACCAGACGTCTGATGCGAAACATCATACCAGACCAAATACTCAGTGTTGTAAAAAAAAAATAAATTTAAACTTCGACCTTAATTTGAATAGTTCCAAAATGTAAAAGTAATACGTAATTCCTATATCCCAGTGCATCCTTGCAATCATTCAAGTCCAGGATACCAAACTAATTATGTGGAGTTGACGTTGAAAGAAAAAGCTCGTTTTTCTCTTCTTCACACACCCCCCCTCTCCCACAACAGTGGATTCTCTTAGCGTTTACACTCTAAGTGAAATTTCATCTTTTGGAAAAAATCAGCTATTTCTGGCCTATGCCAAAATCGTTTTAATTTACACTGACCTAACAACAAGTATAGAAATGACACTTTTAAACTTGATGGATGGTAGAGGTCGGAGGTGGGGGGGGGGAAGAATCTTTTTTGTTTTCAAATATTAGACGTTTATTCATTTTGGTTCGTTACGTGAAAATTTTAAGGGCAAACCCAAGCTCCCTTTTCAGGATCTCGGAGAGTCGCACAAAAGTCCTTGGATACCCAGTCCCAGGTTTTACTTAGTTGTAGAACGCCATACTCAAGCAAAGAATTTGCTTACGAGATTATATGTGGATAAAGAATTTTTGCAACTTTTTTTGCATCTGTAAAACGTTCCT
>JAAAKL020011514.1:0-13605 GCA_010016065.2 Carybdea cf. marsupialis auct. non (Linnaeus, 1758) | reverse complement strand
TATGAAGGGGATTGATTAACTTTTCAAAAAGTCAAGTTTATATACCACTTCATTTTTCCGTTAAAAAGCGACGCGTCCATGAAATAAAGAATTCGTATCATTTACAAATAATGCAGGAACACCAAGTGATAGTAACGTAAAATTGCAAATTTACCCTGTTTTAGTTTTGACAAATTATTTTATGAAATGAACATGTCCTTTGTCACGGCAAGCTACAGTTTCTAGACGGGATCAAAGAGTCTTTAAGGAATCTATTCAGATATTATTAAGATAACAGCCCGGTTGTTGTCAGTAACGGTAGCATGTTTATTGTCATAAGCTGGCTTTGTGTGAGTGTAATGAGGGCCTTTATTTATTATTGTCAGTTCTGGGGTAACTCTCTGGCAGCGCTTGAAGACTATCCTCAATGATGAGTAGGATGTTTACTGTTGCCACGATATATTTATCTCTGAGACCTCTGACAGCGGTCATGATTCTCAGAGGTCTGCCACACCAACAACACATAAATTACAATATACTGAACATTTATACCAAACTACTACAGCCAATCAAATGGCAGATAAGACAGGGAGCGGAGAGTGATTGGTTAGTAAATGACCTGGGTGGTGTTAGTAGATTCGTGATAGTGTACTTTTAGTTAATGGTAAAGCTATGTGTCATTTTCATTACAGAATGAAGGAGGAGCGGCTCAAAGTAGGAGGGGATTGGTTAGTCGAGATCATCATTACCTGCTGCTTTGCCTTGAAGATAAAACTTGATTTAACCAAAGACTTTCTCGCGTGCGTCGATTGGTAAAGAGCATTGTCGAAAGGGGAAATTGCCATACCAATGCGTACAAAAGCAATGAATCTGCTTCAAAGCTAGGAATAGCACTGTCTTGAAGGGAAAATCTATGGTAACGTTTGAACAACAGCCGTTATTCTAGCTTTGTTTGCTATCTCTATTAAGATGGAGTACTGTAGAAAAAGGTTTGGAGAGGATCATCTGTTGTAACACGAACGACAAATCCACTTGCCTTAACATCAGTACGTCCATTGTTGTACAGAACTCCTCCAAGAGCTTTGAACAATTCAACAGCCTCTACATTTTGAACAGGAAATAAATATTGTACCATGTAGGTTTGATAGAGAACTGCTGATATCATTGTTCTACTTTTTGCAATGTGTATATGGGTACACGAGGCGTGAGGTAATTGTTTACCCTCTTATTTCAGCTCAATTTAGTTACTCTTCACAGATTGACGTCCACGTAGATGTTTCTCAAAGGTAACAATCTTTGACATTCAAGGCGAGTAGGTAGGCGCAACCACGGGAAGCAGGGGACAGCCCCACGAATAGCTTGTCTAGCGTTGTTTTCTCAGTTTCTGCTTATCATTTCTTGTGAAATAATGTGTACTTAAGTCTCCTTCCACTCACCTTGCCCCAATTTTTGGTGGTAGTCACACCACCGTAATATTACAATGTGATGTCACTAGCAGGCCTATAAATATATTAATTTCATATGCCCATACACTCTAAATCATTTCCCTATGTTGCATTCCACGGTAGGCAAACGAACTCGTTGGTTAGCTAGATCTAGCTCTGACAGGGCCAAATAGAGGAAAAACAAAATGGGAAGGGATGAGACGAAAAAAAACGACAGCAATAACAAACGAATATAACAACCCATCCTAGTGTACTTCACTAACAGAGCAGGGGTATAGAGTAGGTGAGCGATACAAGTCAAAGATTATGAGTGTTTCATAATCTCTGTACAAGTAAATACCCCCAAAGTTTACAAAGTTAAGAAGAAAACGAAAAAGTATTAAAATTATCGAATAATCTAGAGATCATTAAAAGTTAAAAGATAAGTAAGCACAGCCAAAGCAATCAAGAAAATTTAAAAAATAGATTATGTCATGACGAAATTGTTTTGGAATCGAGAAACGTTAAAAAGCAAGAGGAAGGAAGCAATCCAGGCTTTGAGACAAAGAAGTTCTGAAAGTTTCTTAAAATTTTTAGTATGAGTTAAAAAGTGTACCCTTGAGCGAGTTGCAGAGTTTTCATGTTTAGGGGTTTTCCACTGAAACGTTCTGTCAGTCAGGAGTACTTAACCATTTCGGAAACTTCTGCTATACAGCATGCTATTGCACAGTAGTCTAGAGACGATGATGATGACATTCCATTTAGGGGTTGTTTAGTAATCACTTCCAACCTTTGGGGTAGGGGGTTTTGCGGCTTTCGTGACTAAATGCCACGGGAGTGATAGGGGTCAAAACGCATCGTGAGGTAACGCAGAAAAAGAGAGATCTTAAAAGATCTCCAAAAGACACTTAAACTGCATCAAAACCCAATTTTTAAAAAGTGGAATGTTAATAACCGTGCGACTTTCTACTGTTACATTTCGTCTGTTTACTTACAAAGAAGCCTTCACTTTTTCTGAAGTTCATCAATATCCATAATGCACTCAGATCATGCTAACTATTTGCTACTCTCCTGTTTATGGCTGAAAAGCATGATGGCTGAGTGGATTTTTCAAAACTTTTAAAACCGGGACAGGGGTCATAAAAAAACAACTCTCGGGGAGTGATAAAATTACACCGAAATCCGCGAGACGGGCTAACTGGTAAATCAAGGTTTAGAGGACTATTGCATTCCTAGGCTTTTGCTCTACTAGCTGGCCTAAGAGGAACCTCGATGATAAGTTCATCCATTTTTCCAATATTGTTCTTTGGTGGACTATTGGGGCAACCATTAGAATAGGGCGTCCAATTTCTAGACATTAAGGATATCGAGAAGGAGAGAGAATAAATCACGATAATAAACCGGATGCGGCCTAGTCTCGTTTGCGAATAAGAGAACAATAGGCTTTTGTGTTGCTTCTGCGAAATCAGATGACATAGTCATGTGACCAGTTGTACGAATAGTCCATTGTTTTATCATGTTTCATGCCATGACCATGTTCACCCAGACTAGCAAGGTAGATTCTGTTTATCATATCTTCTTCGCAGGAAAGAGCGATGACTCTTTCTGGTCTACGAGATTTGGGATGCAGCGTCTTGTTGTTAACGATGTTTTCATCGATATGGGGACACCTGGGATCTGGTATGTTGTACTTTGATTCCACTAAGTTTTAAGTCTGATTACGGAGATGTTGTGTTTCCAGGTGCACTGTGACAGGTTTGGATGGCAATAGAAATCCCCACATATACCGAAGTTGCTATACATAATTCCATTACCGAGATCAAATTGATAGATTAAAGAATCGATGTATTAGCCAATGCATCGTATCCTAGTTGGTGTCCTTTCTAATGGACACTAGACAAAGGTTCGCACAGATTTTGCATTGTCATTCGGTACAAAATATAGATCAAATTGTTTTTAACTGTTGGAAGTTTGGGCCAATTAAAAGACATTATGTGAGGAAGGATTGCATATTTTTTTACATAAGCACAATACGAATTATGAAATTTTAAATTGCCCCAATTCTATTTATCTTCACAATGGTAGGATCCGATAATGATAAGAAAATAACTTAAGCATGACTTTACACCAAAGGCGAAGGTCTTCTGTGAGCAATTTCTATAGGGTTAGAATATTTTTTCGTTAAGCGCTAGGTTAGTAGCAAAAGTGTTTTGGCCCTTAAGATTTCAATTTTAAAGTGCCATAAACAGGCTGTCTAAAGCAGAAATACCTATAACGATGGGGTCATTCTATGTAAAACAACGGCAAATTTCTAACCCTACCTGTCACATTTTTTGATACATTGATACATACTATCGAGATAGGAAACAATCCAAAATTTTAGCTCTTAACTCCTTTCTCCTGAAAAGATATAGCACTTTCAAATTGTGGGCAAGATGCCCCGAAACCCCTCGGTGACAGCCATTGTGGATGGAGTTATTTAAATGTTTGGCATTATTAAGTGGTCACAGTGGTTTTGAGAAGATAGGATTTGAAAGTTTGAAAAGATCATAATTATACTTCATATTTAGACAGGTATTAAAACTACCTAACACATCACTTGTCATCTTTTTGTCCCATGTTAGTTTGGACGTACCAGTCGTGTCTAAGCCCATTTATATTATGTTAACATAACTAGACAGTTAAGAAACAAGTTCAGCCATATGATGTGGTGTATACCTAGTGTCATTTTTATTGCAATTTTAATCCTAATGCTGCTGAAATGTGAATCCCATAGGAAGCACCAAAATCCCAAAATTGTGCGTTTTTACCTCTAGTGGTAAAAGTACTCAGGTAAACACTAGCATTCATTGGATACACAGTCCCTTAATAAACATGATTGCATGTGGGGTTGGTGGGAATAAGGTTCAGAGAATGTATATGCATATACATAAATTTAGATACAGAATGTCTTTTTTCTTTTAATTTGTAACAGTATTTTATAATGGCTTTTAGATCTCTTATTATGTTATATAATCATCATCATCATCATCATCATCATCATTATCATCATCATCATCATCATCATCACCACCATCATTATCACCTTTGATCTGAAGGTTGGCTTTTATAAAGTACCAATAATCCTTGTTGTCAGCTCCTCTGTTCAGTTCACCATATACCTTCATTGTTTTAATGTGTACCAGTATTTTACAATGGCTCTTAGATTTTGTCTTCTGTTATATAATCATCTTTGATCAGAAGGTTGGCTTTTATGGATCACCAATAATTCTTGTTTTCAGCTCATCTCCTCAGTTCACCATATTCTATCATTCCCAGCCGTCTCTTTAAACCTGTTGACTATATCTGTCTTTGCATTCCTTCACAGAGTCACACATCTAACTTTCCTTTCTAGATTTTTGATACCAGCTTTCCACTAGATCTCTGCAGAATGTGTCCAGAATAACTACTCTCCATCTTCCTTTATATACCCTCTTTTCTTCCTTTTTTAAGATACCATATTAATGTATTTTTATTTATGTATGCAGCTTTTATAGTAAGGAAATAGAAACACATTTCCTAGCATTTGAATTGAAGATGAATATTTCTCCTGACAAAATATCACTATTTTAAAATTCCTTTGTTATCAGAAATATTATGCTGTTCCTTAATAAGCCTCTCCATTCTAGAAGCTTGTTAGATGCAAGGATGTTTAATTGTCTGAGTTTTTAAAAACGTCATTTCTTCCTTGTTGTCAGCAAAACGAAATTCAATTGTCTTGATATCAAAATTTGCATTTCTTTATATTTAGACAGCTTAGGTTTATTACCAACTGTTGTTTTACATTTGTTTTCACAGTGCCTTCATTTATTTCAATATGTTGCACCCATTTAAAACCTTTGATTACAACATTCAACTTAGTTGGAGTCCAATAAAGGCTTCAGAGAGTGATGTTGAATTGTGAAAAGTTGAAAAGCTTCTTCCTATAAGGACCAACTGGTTGTAGTTCTCACTTGAACTTGTATGTATTATGCAAAATCGACACATAAAGGTCACACTCATTTTGCAATCGTTCAGCTCCTTTGTCCAAGCTAGGTACTGAAAGTAAACGTTTAGAATGAATGTTATTGAGAATTGATGGTTTTGATGTTGTGTAGGTGATATGTGACAGAGAGGGAAAATTACCTATCTCCTTTTAGTGGCAATAGGTTCTCACTCTGATGATAACACTACAACTGTATCAAGTAGTAGGGCCATAGAGCAGAGGTCACAAGAGCATGTCATTGTTTACATGAAAAAGAATCTTTCCAATGGATGCAAATGTGACAAAAACCTGGAAAAATGGGGGTACACCCCCAGTCTCCAGTTGCTATGGCCCTCAAAGGTGTCCATGGTGAATTTTCAATGTAATATTGCCCAATTGGTGCTTGGTGATTTATTGATGGACTATCCCTTCTTGAACATTAGGGTACACATCAACTTCCTGAAACTATCCTGCTTGGCAGCAACCTTAGTCACTCCATATGACTACTGGTATGGTCTCTTGTAGTAAATTTTGTGATATTTCTATTTCAAGCAATAATTAATGGATTTCTCTCTCTATTTCATTTTTTGACTCTGGTATGTAATGGATGGTAGCCTTTGGAAACCTTTTTTGTTGCATTATCATAAGAGGACCCAGCCATTTTATTGTCAAGTCTTCATCACAAGAAATACATTTTCACTGCCTGTTTTCCTGCACAATTTATTGTTAGATGTTTGGGGGGTCAGATGATACTGCACTTTTTTCCTTTGGCAGATATCATGGAAGACATCATCCTTTCTGGTGTGAACTTTGGTATTACTCTGGCTTCTTGAATAAAAGGGACCATGACCACAGAAATCATGTTCCTTAACTTGTAGAGTTAAATACCACTTGCTTTGTTTGGACAGACCTTGATGCCTTTCTGGGCTCTGTTATGTTTGCCACTTGTTTTTCCTTCCTTTTCCTATTTAAAGTTTTTAAAGTTTTGTATGTTGGGAAAGTAGTAAAAGTACAACAGTAAGATCACCACCAACTCAAGACTTGTTTTTAAGGTGTGTGCATTAATCACAGTAGATTATTTTGTTGGTTTATTTATCTCATCAGCTCCAAAACTATAAGGTTTTAAGAAAAAAAAGTGGTGAAAGGATGAACCATTGCCCTACTCAAGCCTTGACCAAAATCTTATACTAGGTCCCCATGGCAATGTGCTTGTGGCACTGCCCCATGTTGGAATCCTGTTCTATGGTATGGGAAAACAGTAGTTAAACAGTATTTAATTTTGATATATATACTGTTTCCAAGCATAGTTATAAAGCTACATGAAAGTTAATGTTTTGTTAGATATTTTGGAGTAGAAGGAGAGGTACTGTTAAACAACATTCATCTTACCCACTCTGTTGCTTTGATCTTGATCTCTGCTATTGCCTATAGTGTTATTCAATTTTATGGAAATAAAGACAGTTGATGGTGATAATTAATCTAAACAGAGGCATTAGTTACCTTCACATTTTTTCACAAAACTTTTGAAAATCAATTTCTTAGTAGTTTGAAACTTTCGAAACAGAGGTCTTGCAGTGAGCCAAGAGCATGGAAGCAGTGCATTGTATTTAAAGCCAGAAATGCTTTGGGGTTTTTTTCAATGAAGCAATGGCTGCTGGTACGCCTTGTTTTGTAAACGTCAGTAGAAGATGATTTGAGTACACATTTTGTAGTTGTCTACTAGACAGTGGCATGACCAAAGAGGTTGGGATGACATTTGCACCTCACTTCTTCAAAAAGTCAATATTGTAGTTTGTCCAAATCTGATATTAAGGATGGGATGAATCTTGCCATTATGATGTAACTTGTTATCAGAAGGAAAAACTGAATTGGAAGGAAATGCAAGGGACAATTACATGGTGTTGCTTAGCTAACTCCTGCTTTAGATATAGTTGGCTACGATTTGGGCTGCAATTTTACAAGTTTAATCATTTCAAACAGAATGAAATGTCCTTATCAATCCCACCCTTTGCTTTCTTAAGACGTCTCACCATGCTCCAGTAACTATATTCTCATGAAAGTGTAAGTAACAACAAGGTGCTAATTGCTTCGATTCAACGCCCTTCTTTAAAATGCCCCCATCTTTACTGAGAATTTTAATAAACACTCTCCTTGAATAAATGCCCCCTTTTTTACCAAAAAAGTTATTAAAACCTCCGTACCAAAAAGGAGAAAATATTCCTTATAACATAAAACATATTGAATGAAAGTTAGGAACTTGTTACACTTGTTAAATATATTATAAAACTGAAGTGCCTGTATCCATCCATTGAAATGAACGCCCCCTGGAATAAGCTCCTTTCAAATAAACGCCTCCATTTTCACTGAAAAATTTGATAAACATCCGGGTTTTTATTCAGTCAATACAGCAATGGTATTTAACACTAAGTAAGAGGCATCTGGTGAGTATCTTGTAGCCATTTGCATTATTCATACTTCATTGATTCCAGTAATGATGTTTTAAAAATTTTAACGGAATTGTATCCACACCACGATTTTAATGTACATTCTTGAATTAGCTATTATTCTACTTTACGTGATATCTTTTATAGATAGTATTATTTTCACGACTTTTGTGTACGTTTTAACGGTGTACGTCTCCATTCAACAGGAGTTTGCATACGATCGTGGTAAAAGATGAACTTCATTTTGTCGAAGCTTTCCGTTCGATTCTTCCTAAGACACTACACCGATACCGACATTAATTAAAATGAGGGTAGATTTGATACAGAATTTTGTGAAAGAGCGTAGTTTACAATGAAAAACAATATACAGAGTATTAACACCACTAATTGAGAAACTGTATAACAAATACCAGATGGTGGACACATGGATGTTGAATAACTAAGCTTCGACAAAATGAAATTCTGTACTGAAAAGCTTTTTTCGTCTGACACTCCTGAGTACAAAATCGTCAGAATTGAAGTAAGAAGAAATCAATAAAACTTATACCAAACTGTGTTTTGAAATTAGCCAATCAGAGGTCTGACTGCTAGACTGGTGTTGTTTTGACCAATCAGTGCCTGTGGAACTAAATGGTTAGCCGTTAACATAGGTTTTTTAATTCCCTGTAAAATGAGCTTCTTTTGATGTATAACATGTTTTGGTCCCACTTCGGTCCCTACTCGGTACCAATCTCATGCATAAAAAGGAATACCGCTACCATGGTCAGCGGAGCTGCGCTATTTACTAAGGATTATAGGCCGTTTCATGATTTTTATAGGCAACAACTCGTGTCATGCATCCCAGACTCTACGCCTTCCAAAAATCTCAGTTGTATTGTGTATACTCCCATTTTATTTCCATAAATAGGCTGGAATTGTTGAAGACTCAACTTTGGCATCGGTTGACAGACTAAACTAGCACACCCTTTCCTTTATTTACAAAGCAACTACTCCTTTACAGAAATAGCTACCTCCTGCCGTAGTGAAGTATTTGCTGGAAAACTGAGACCGAGCTTAAAGGTATACCGATCAATGCTTCCGTATTGTAGTAATGGCCACGTCGACCTTCCATTTAGCTTCACTGAAATCAGTCCACTTAAAAGGAAAAAAAATTGCTTTTTAGACATCGGTTAATCACATAGTCCCAAGGAAAAGTAATTGGTATATAAAACAGCACAGGTTAAATGTTCCATATCCTTATTGGTTCTTTTAAACACTTCCATATAGTTCTTTTCTTTTTCGTATTGCATTCTGAAAATTTGTGCTTTGGGAAAAGTATGTGAGAAGAAAAGTGTGAAATGGCTTCAGTGTTTTGTTTAGTCTTAATTTTCTATGCCATTAAAATTTTTTGAATTATCACTTTGTATTTGGCAGCTTAATGTAAATTTCACCCTATTAAGAATCCGGATTCATCGAAAGGTCCATTCATTGTAAAATGAATTACTGGTTACGTCAAGGAAAATTCAAAGCACAAGAAACGTTAGTTTATTGTTGATTTGGTCGTAAAACGAGTTCTGTGTTTTACAACTCATTCAATGCTGTAATCGGGTAATTTTTATATGCTAAAATGTTGCTTAGTAACTTTTGCCACTGTTACCAAGTCTCTCGCCTCGGACATTTCTTTCTTAAAGTGTATTGACAGGCTTTTCTACTTCTAAGAAGCTTGAGATCTTTTTCTTCTTATAGAGGCAGTGTCAGTCGACATCTTCGTGTCTCCCAAGGGCAACGATACAAAAGGATGTGGCAGAAAATATCCTTGCCGTACTGTTGCCTATGCTGCAAGTCTGGCAAAGGCAGGAGATGTCATCGGCATTGATGGTTCATATGGCAGATACAATGGAAGTAGCGTCTTTAAAGATCCCAGCAAGTTAAAGCAATACGCCATAATAGTTGAAAAGAACTTAACTTTTATCGGAGTTCATGGTACTCCTTTGCTAACAAAACATAGTCTTCAAGGGAAGTCTGCTTTTTTTATGCCAGTTCGTGTAAACTTTGCTCCTGTTGTTCTATTGAGACTCATAAACCTTAAGTTTCGGATGCCCGTGTTGCATGTCGAAGGTGGTTATCTTTTCATGGACAGATGTAGAATGGAAGGAAATCTGGATGTTGTTGCAATTTTGGCATATCAATCTGAACGACCACAATTCCTTCAAAACTACGTTAACCTGACTATTTTGGCCTCTACATTTAGTGGATGGGCTAAGGCAATCCATTCGCTTGATGTCTCAGTAATCAATATTTATATTGCTGACAGTCACTTTACTGGCAGCGAAACACATCACCTACCTGGCATAATGGTGGATCAAGTAGACGAAGGAAAATTTCCCCACGCAAAGACGGCACATACATTTATAATCAATAGTGGTTTTAGTAGACTGCAGCCTGCAATTGGGTTCGATAACTCAGATGAGTGGTCTAGGGCTATCTTCAACATTTTTTCTTGCCGCTTTTTCAACAACAGTGACCGTACTATCTCGGTAAACAGCATTGCGTTGGCACCATGTGAATTGAGCATAGAAAGTTGTACGTTTCTGGAAAATAAAGCCAACTATGCTAGTGCATTGTATCTTAATTCGGCTAAATGCAAAATAAGAAATTCGTTGTTTAGGGATAACTGGGCTAGATTTGCTGCTGGGGCTTTGCTGGCGCAGTGGACCGAGATGGATGCTGACAATTTGCACTTTGAGGGAAATTCCGTGTATAACGGCAATATGTCTCTACCTCCACGGTTGGACACGCATAGTGGAAACTATGATGGATCAGGTGGCGCGGTACTGTTGCTTACGGACGTATCAGCTAAGTTTCGTAACTGCACCTTCATAAACAACAGGTCAGTGTTTGGTGGAAGTGTAGCCCATACTGGTAAGATGGCCGAATTTGAAAACTGTACTTTCGAAGGCCCCGTACAAACGCATTCTGTTTTAGGTGACATAATCTGCTCACAAGCGCCTCTGTTTTTATCAGGAGTAACACTTGTTGCCAAAATGCCAGACTCAGGGGCCTCTGTATTGTTTCATCGGGCGCCCCTCTCTACAGATTTGCATATGTCACTGTTCTGGTACCATGCCCTGTATATTCAGTGCCCCACCGGTAGTGTTGTTGTTGACAGGTCTTCACCACCCACTGATTGCGAGCCTAGACCGAACTTCAAAGGTGCCAATGGCCGTAAATATAAATGCTATTCGTTGTTCATGCGCTTCTGTAGCTCATGTCCACCGAAAGAATACGGGTTGAATGTCAGCTCATCGTTTGGCAATGGAAATAATGACACCTTTACACAGACAAGGTGTTCGAGTTGTCCCTATGGTGGTGATTGTATTGCAGGAGAAATAGATGCAAGATCTGGATTCTGGGGCTATATATCGGAAGGAATCGTAGAATTTATACAGTGTCCAAGAGGATATTGTTGTGAAGAGGCAGAGTGCAAAGGTATTCAGTCTTGTGCACCTTTCCGAGAGGGCCGGTTGTGTGGAAGATGTATTAATGGCTACACAGAGAGCCTGACTAGCCCTGGCTGTGTTCCAAGCAAGGACTGTAATCTCCAACTGTTTTGGATTACTCTCGTGTTAGGAGCATTTTTCTTTGCTTTTGCCCTGTATTACATAGACAAAGTCAAAGCATGCGTCCTATTTCTTCTGGGAAACTACAATGAACTTTCAGCAAGGTTTTCATGGAATGAGTGCTACCTTAACACAGGTCAAAATCCGTCCAATCATGGCTTGGAAGAGCGTTCTCATTATGAGCAACTCTGTGATCCCATGTTAACTAGAACCTACGGAGCAACAGATAACGACTACGTAGCAGAGGAGATAACGATTAGGAGTCCACTTTCTAGATCGTCTTCATCTCTAGAATCTTCGGATGCACAGCTGCGCAGCGAAAGTTCCGCAGACAGTGATAAATGCTTCTTTTCTGGACTCATGAAAATTCTCTTCTTTTTTTACCAAGCACAACTGCAATTTAAATTCAGAGATGTGGACTCTGACAGCAAAACATTTTGGATTATAGTTAAGGAGGAGTTGTCATCGTTTTTCAATTTTGCAGTTGTGAGAAATCGTTTCGGTCTAACATTATGTAGTTTGCCTCATACCACCCCAAGCGAGAAGATGCTCATCAAGCCACTCTTTGTTGTATGCGTATTGGCAATCACACTGCTGCTATTTTTTTGCCGTTGGTTTATAGGAAAAGTTAGGAATGAAACTGGTGCAGGAGGTGTAAGGATTTGGAAGGGACGATTTGTTTTTTCCGTCCTTCAAGTGCTTCTGCTTGGTTATTCCTCTTTAACAGTGGCCGTTTTGATACCCTTGCATTGTGTATCCATTGGACGCGAGTCGGTTTTATTCATTGATGGAAGTGTCAAGTGTTTTGTAGCGTGGCAATATGTTTTGATGACGATATTGGTCACTTTCGTGATTCCATTCATTTTTGCTCCACCTTTACTTGCAAGATACTTCAACGCAGGAGTGGTGTCGCTGCAGGAATTTTTTCTGGGACTCCTATTTCCGGCATTGCTACTCCCTTATTACATCATACGAGCTAAGTCAGGCAAAAGGAGAAGAGGGAAGGTGAAAGCACCTGACGAGTCAGAAGCCGATATATCAGAAGAAGATAGATATCTTAGAAGAGTGATATGCATGATAACCGAGGGTCCATTTCGTAAGGACTCCAATGGAGATGGATGTTGGTACTGGGAATGCGTCCTACTAGGTGGAAGGCTAGGGTTCATTCTCCTTTCAACTGTGGATGTAACGGAAATTATAAAGAACACTCTAATGGTCCTTTTTGCTACTTTCCTTCTTGTGCTTCAATGTCATGCTCGACCTTTTAAAAGTTCGATACTTAACTCTCTTCAGATATTCATGCTTTTTACTTTATGCATACTTGGAGTAATGAATTTGCTCCCCGTTTACTCATTCTCTAGTGGTATTCACCCAGTAGGAATAGTAAAGACGATTGATAAAAGATTCAACGTCGCGGAAACTATCTTATTGTTATTGGTTCCAGTCCTGACCGGAATAGCATTCTTATGTATTGTTTTATTCAGATGCTCCGTTGGAATCATAACTGGATGTATGAAATGTACTCGGCGTATACATTTCAGGACTCGATTATCATAGTACAGCATGCTTCTATACTTGATCATTTAGGGGCCCATGACCTATTAAGTATTGTAGCGGGTAAGCGCTGATTTTCCTTCAGTTTTGGGCCACTATTTTTCGAGACAGCTTCAAGGAATGGCAATAAAATTTCCACTCTTGTCTGTAAGATTACTTGCGATCTTACGCGATACCTATAGTTGATCCGCGATAGCTTTTTTTACAAGGAAGGGAGTCTACCAGAAATATCATTCTGGTATTTCCTCTAACGGTACACGCATGTTCATATAAGTGGTGTCGGGGATCTACTATCATGATATCACTTGCTTCTTAACGTAGGTAGTAAAACATTCCAGGCAATAGGTAATACCGTAACTATAGTGCGAGAGCTCCCCCTTACTCATTCAGCAGGGGTATGTTGCCTGCTTTATCACAATGATGATAATGACTTCTTTCAAAGAAAAAAGTAGTGAAAGATAAGGAAATGCTTCTGTTGTTGATGATCATGAATTACATTTAGAAATCGTTCAAATCGTTCGTTTAGAAATGGTCAATATTTACATATGTATACATATATGTACTTTTATAAGTTTTTAAACTTAAGTATTTTCTATTAACTT
>JAAAKL020011513.1:0-13606 GCA_010016065.2 Carybdea cf. marsupialis auct. non (Linnaeus, 1758) | reverse complement strand
GATAAATATATCGTGGCAACAGTAAACCTTATTGTCATTATTGTGGACGATCTGTAAGCGCTGCCAGCGAGTTCCCCAAAGCTGCCAAGAATTAAGAGAAGCGCTCATTACAGCATGTATCCATTTTTTCGTCAATCAATCATCAATAACTGACACTCGAGCATATGATAAACACGATTCTTTTTTGTCATCTATCATTTTCAAGAGTGCGATCGGAAGTAGGAATATGAAAAAAAAGGTCAAAGAAACAAGAACAAAAGAGTATAATGATTGAGGAAAATAAACTAGGCTAATATTTATGTGGAAAAACGTTCCTATTGGCAAGAGGTGTCGCAAATTGAGAAAGTAATCAACTGTAGGGGTTCGGTACCACTCGGAGATGACTTACAAAAACATAAAGTTTGAGGAGTTCTTATGTCGTTCGTGACCGTTTTTAAAAAGCAGTAGATGGAGTTGTGCCAATTAAACACTTACAGAACGTCCGAGTACCAAGTTCTTTTACAAGGGGTAGGAATATTACGGAATAAACGTACTTTTCGTTCAGTTTACTGTCTTCTAGGAATCTTGGAAATTGGCAACGACAATTGCTACTAGTAAAACAAGTCATACTTCGTCGACCATTCTAAAAAAAACACTCAATAACTCCTCGTCCTATGATGGCACCACAAACGTCTTTATGTAGCGGAAACATTTCAGTTCTTTCTTTACTTCTTATTACGTGGACAGAAGATATTTGAGTGACGTTCTTCCTTTATTGTCATCTATGATCGTCTTGAGAAGATAGTATACGTGCTTTTATCTAGGAACAACAATTTATAGAACTAGGGGTACATGGTCTGGCTGAGACAGTGTCATTATTTATCATACCATTAAGCTCTTCTTCGGCTCTTTAATAAATCTCACCGATAAATTTTGTGTTACTACGACGAGTAAACTATGGTTCTTTCTGGTCCTACAGTCGCATAGTTCCTGTGGATCCTCTTTACCGATCTCTCGGGGTAGAGTAAAGCAGGTATCATCTGCTAAACTTGCAAACTATACGGAGACTTTTACTACTTTGGCATTATAAATTGCAGAAAATTTGCCAATACCTGAACTTGCTCTGAATTGTATGATTCTGATTCCTTGTAGGGTATTTCGGGAGCCGGTTTCTAAAACGAATAGAGAAAACACATCATGTTATTTCAAACCTAACTGTATAGGGTGGCAGTTAACCACACAGTTAAGTAGAAGTAGGAGGGAATATCTATTTGCACAGGCATTTAAGGAAGCTTGTGAGATGTACAAGTGTTTGGGTAAGCCATTAAAATGTAGAGGCATTTCGGAGACTTTCTCAGGTGCTTGTACAATTTATAGGCGCCCGATAATGCCTGTGCAGCTACGGTCTTTCCCAAATACTTGTAAATCTCAAAGGCATTCTCACATGCTGCCACATGACGTTGTCTTCTTAAAGTGCTTGTATACAACTCACAGGCGTCCTCTAATGCGTGTACAACATACAGGATTCCTAAAACGCTGTACACCACGGGAGATTCCTCAAATGCTTGCTCATATTACAGGCTTCGCAGAATGCATCTGCGATTCAAAGGTTTCCCGAAATGGTTTAACAACTCACAGGTTTTTTGCAAATGCTTGTAAAACTCAAAAGATTCCTTAAATGCTAGTGCATCTCATAGGCTTTTTTTAAAAGCTGGTACTACTTATAGGCGTCCTACAGATAATATGTACGTAGAAGTGGATGTTGTAGATGATATGTACGTAAAAGTGGATGTTGTCGATATGTACGTAAAAGTGGATATTGCAGATAATATGTACGTAGAAGTAGCTGTTGTAGATAATATGTACGTCGAAGGGGATGCTGTAGATAATATGTACGTCGAAGGGGATGTTGTAGATAATATGTATGTCGAAGGGGATGTTGTAGATAATATGTACGTCGAAGGGGATGTTGTAGATAATATGTACGTAGAAGTGGATGTTGTTCTCGGTATTTCTCTAGACAGATTGCATCATCATTATTTTTACAAACCAGATGACTTGTGAAACGGCGCTATTGCAACTTTAAGAACGTCTCAGTATAAGTTTGCAGTGTTAAGCCTTGTAGTAGATATCTATAAAAATCAAAAAAATGTACTGATAAAAACACGAGCGCGCACCGTAGACATTCGATTAATCGCAAGATACCTAAATTCAATCTGTTCACATTTTAGCTGTGTAACTATTCGACTTTGCGTCTGTTCCACTGAGTGCGTTCATTACAAATTTTAAGAAAATACCAAAATTGATAGAACATAAAGGCAAAACCTTACAAGAAAAAACCCCTCCAATTTAATCAATAAATGAAAAAATAAAGCTAACAGAGATTCCAGCTAAAAAAATCATCATGCAAACGTACATATGAAGAAATATATAAACAAAATTCTTCAGGGTTAACCGATGTTATGAAATTGTGTTTCTTTGAGTATTACTCGTCTGGTAGATAAAAATCGAAACCAATGTGCTATCCAAGTATATCAAGGATTTTTTCTACAGTATTATCGGGGGGTGCACGTATATAGGTGGCTTGCTTTAATTCAAATAACTACACAATCTTTCTTTAAACTTTAGCAGCACCGAGATTTCTCAGTTAAATTGGGACACAACTTACCATGCCGACAAAAATCAGCTCCTCCTCCCTCATGCTGACTATTTTTCTTCTTGTAGAGAACCCTTTCCACGTCTGATGGAAAAACCAAAGTACCAAATATTTTACCGACAAGACACATATCTCAGGAATTAGAAAAGCGCATTAGTTTCACATACCGTATTACCTCAAAAAGATAACGAGACACCCTACCAGACACCTCGAAATAGGTCAAAATACCCTAGCAGACGCCTCGGAAATATGTTGATTCGAAAATAGGACGAGATACCCTAGCAAAGACCTCGAAAATATGTTGATTCGAAATAGGACGAGATACCCTAGCAGACACCTCAAAATAGGACAAGATGCCTTGGCTTCTCTACAGAACAGGAGCAGAGAAAGAGAGCGGTTGAAATACTTGGTGAGCATAAGCAAATGGATGCAAGAGTAGCCATCAGCAAGAAGATATGAAAGATTAGGCATTGCTCAGAAAGACAAAAGAAGAAGTGCTAAGGAAAATCACGTCCTGAAATGATATTGTACATAGGGGAAGAAGTGTGGTAAGCTCCTTTGCCAAGTTTACTAATTCAATACAAGGGGCCACAGTCTAACCTTGGCAACCCAAGCCCTTCATTCTTGGCTCCTGAATGACAGTACCTTGTTGATTCATTGCCAATAGAAGATTCAGATATGCACTGCATACAATCAGCGGTTAAATAGCTTTAACAATAAGTGCCATCTTATTATCAACCCAAGAAAATACTACAACGAGCCATGCACAGTATCTTTCCTACCTTCTGAATCAATGTAGCAGCCACATCACGATCAATAGTAGGAGCTCCTTGAGTAGCAGCGAGTCTTTCTCTTTCCTCTTGCATTCTGTATATTAAAGCAAATAATTTTTTTTTCTTAAACTTATGTGTCGAGGGGAAACATAAGCTAGTTTTTCTTCAAACTTTAAAGCTTTGAAATGGGATGACCTTTGGGTTGCAATAAAAGCGAGTTGTGGCGAAGGATGGACGGTGACATAAACTTAGTAGGCTTTGTCCATTTAACAGATGTCACCTGGTCTGACCTCTATCATAGGTGAGTAAATTAAGTCAAAGAGGCTTGGATTAAAATCAGGGGTATAAGTCAGTGGAAACTGACTCGAACCTCAATGTGATCCACTGTCAAATGTGAAAAACATGCTTATTCTCCTGCAGCCCTCCCCATTATTAGAAAGTGGGGGAAAACCCAACTAACGTCAGAAATGGCCACCCATTTCGTATGAATGGAGACCTGCACATGACCGTGTACTTCAATTAGTATTTTGCAGAATTCAATATATTTGTCTAAGATTGTCATGAACAGTACAAAATTTAACACTGCTTTTCACGACGGACACCTGTTGGCAACTTTTATGTTAGTTACGAGTCACAGCAAATCACATAGATCGAATGATATCAATCGATAATGTGAAGCGCATCGTCAGTAAGTATACTCTTGTACACAAAGGTATCACAAAGTTACCCTGTAACTTCAATGCCGAAAATCTAGAAAACATAAATATATTGGTTAATGGGTTGTTGTGTCGCTGTGAAAGACCATCATAAAGATGCAACATGTTCTAACTTATTACAAAGTATTTTATCAGGATTAGAAGCATTACACTCTGTAGCAATCTGCTAAGAAAGACCAGCGTTTTAATAAGCAAGAAGTATAACATTATAAAGTTCTAAGACATTCGCAAGTTCATACGTATTGTCTCCACGTTCAAACACTTGCATGATAGCAATAAATGTTCAGTAATAGAGCATTTACATTTCTCCTCCTAGAATACGTAAGATCCTAAATAATGTTTAATCGTAACCACACTTACCTAATCTCTCTCATAAACTTCGCACGTAACCGCCCCTGCCTTGCTCTCTCGTGTATCTAATAAAGATAGATAATAGGATAAATATAGCAATAAAACTATGGGAGTAAGAGAACACGACTTAGGAATTGATAAAAACATTGAAATTTTACGACTTGGGGAGATAACGGTAAGAATTAGGATTATATTGTGAGGAATCTTCCAACTCGCAACCATAAACAACGCTAACTTAAATTGTTAACAGACTATTGCAGACAGATAGCTATGTTAGCAGACAAACATTCTCAGCTACATGTAAGAGAACTAAAAAGGAGTAAAATGGATAACAAAATTTGCTGCAGGTGACATAGTGTGCAATGAGAAGGATGGTAAAGATGTATCAACATGTCGTGGCAATGATCGGCAGTTTTTAGGAGACATTAGGACGACTGATAAGCACCAGTTAAGAGCATCAGCAATTGGAAAGAATCATTAGCACGAGTCAGTGGTAAGTGACTAGAATAAAAGTGAAAACAGCTAGTGGTCAGATTCATTATCAAGAGTAAAGAGTAATAACATGAGTTATCTGATAAATAAAAAGCATGAATTAAAAGAGAAAGACTTTCAAAGAGTTGGGAGAATAAGAAGACGGAACAAAAGTCAATGGTTCGGGGCTATTCTAACGTGAAAGCACTGCCAGAGTTAAGAGACATTAGCAAGAGCAATTAAAGAATGCCAATGATCATCCTCGGTGATTCCCCCTTAGTTAGAGGGAGCAATGAGTAGTGATGGTATAACTCAAAGTCAGCAGCAGGAGGCAGCTGCAAGGATAAACAACACGAGTGAGCAATAAGAGTACGCAATAGGGGTCAGCAACATTGGTCGAGAAACAAGCGCGAGCAATAAGGATGAGCAACAAGTGTGAATGATAAGCATGGTAAACAAGTTTGAGCTGCAATAGAGAGGATTAGGGGTGAGCAAGATAGAGAGACAAGAGTGAGAAATAAAGACGACTAACAAGTGAGAGTAACGAAAGTGAACAACGTATGTGAGCAACAGGAGTAAGAAAAGTCAACAATAAGGGACAAAAGTGGGTGTTCATAGTCACAGTAACAAGCAGTAATGGCAACAAGGGTAGGGAATATATTTTAATGACAAAGGTCTAGTATACATGGTACCAACGAAAGCCAACATTAGCCATCATTGGACAGAATCAGTAATTCGGGGAACTGGATGAAATGACCGAGGCATATCTTAATACTTCATTATGTCATAGTTGTCCAACTATGCAAGGTTAATGAAGTGTTAAAGATGAGAACCCTGCCCGTCTATAAATCAGTTTCCCTTGTGAATAAGTTGTTCAGTTGGTAAAGCAGTGAGGGAGGCACTCCGGTATAATAAGTTGAAGCTCCACATTGTTACTTCAAGGTCATTTGTTGCCATCATATATCGTATGACAAGAGGTTATGCAGTAAGAGCCAACAATAGCAAAGTGACGGTCAATATCAAAATCAGTAGCAGGGTTCCTTTATAACATCTAATAGGAAAAAACAGAGCAAATTCTCCTTTTCAAGAGTTACAGTACTCGAAAGCCCTCGTCTTATCTGTTTATTACTGGGCTGTCTTCTGACTGTGAAATTTATCTGCTAGTTGGAATCGATGTTATCATTAGAATGGTAGGAAACTTCCTTGGGTTCTGAAAGGTGGATGCTAATGGCTCCTTTTTTTCTAGCAATCAATTTGTGGCAATCAAGTTCCTACTTTAGCTAATATATCTAGTCGCTTCGTTACATGCCAAATCTGGATATGAAATGGTCTAAAAGGCTCCTGTGGTGCGTGTAAGTAAAATATCTCTTAATATATTTAAAGGAATTTGGGTGACGAGATGAATGATTGATGATTGTAAGTAAAGCGTGACATTATTTTAAATGTCTAAAGAATTGATACATTATTGACCAAGCTTTCGATGTCTAGCGATGCCAGGATATAGTACTTCCATGATAACATCAAAAATAGTGGCAATGTGAATCTACAGGGTATGTGATTGGGCTATATCGTTTTGTGATTAAATCTAGATGGCGTGAGACAACATGAATTGGTAAGGAGTGGATCATGCTCATACTTCCGTGTAGATTTGGGAGTTCGTAGATACGTCTGTGGCCGAGTGTTTGGGACCAGCTAACTTACACTCTAATTGTTGAGGTTCAAAGGGTAGTACTTTAAAGTAAGATATGAACTGTACTGTGCTTCATGGTACCAGGGTAAAAAATTGGGGCATGCGTAGAATACCCAACCAGATATGTGTGTACATCTGCTTCGAGTCTAAGCACTCTAAGGAGTGACATAAAAATCACTGAAGGGAGGCCTGGGCTAAGGGATGTCGACTGTAAGGTCTGTTTGATCATATCTGGCATAGAAGGGATACTATGTAAATGAAGTGTGCTACTTTACTGTATTGTCCTTTAAGAGCCCACAATATGTTGCCGTCGGACGCCTTCAGAATGGAAATTATCCTTTTCTCACGTTTCTCCCCTGGATCCTTTCTGTGTCCTTCTGAACCTCGTAGGGTACTCGTTAGTTCTTTAGGTTTACACAGTGTATAACAATATACTAAATCTTATATTGCAATAAAACAACAATACCTTTAAGATTTACAGAAAGCACATAAACCTTGCAATACCTGTATCATTCTGATGGCATCCTCAGTAGACATTTTTATTTCCTGCTGTGGCTGGGGATTAAGAGGAAAGGCAAAATAGATTTAGGTGCAGAGCAGCACGCGGCGATATAATCACTTAATAGTGCCAGAGATACCGATCTTAAGAAGCAGAGAGCAGTAGTCATTACAATCTCTTGAAAGGAATGGAGTGACTACTGCCCTTCGCCTGTTTCATTGAACATGTCTAAGACCGTCAGTTAACACTATGTAGTTTTTAGCTTTGTATAGAAATATCAAAGAGGCGGATGGAGAATTGGCATGAAAAGAAAGCAGTAAATCATGTAAATGTGTGACTAATGGTGAAGTGAACTGTCTGTATTGTAAAAATACAGTTTATGAACTGGAAATTCTATGTAGGCTTGAGATATTTTTCCTCCCTTGACTCGTTCCTATAGGCATGATTTCAACTAGTGTTTTGGTGAATGGGCTGAGTTAGTCCAATGTTAGTTAGTCGGATTCCTGCCCTGTTGATTGGTGTCTGGATTCCTAAAACACCGAGGTATTTACGTTTTATAACGCATTTCTAATGGGAGCTCGGTAATCGAATTCTGGCCTTTTTATCTTGTTTTGCCTTAGATGTTAAGTTTTCATCACTTGTCATCCTCTGCCTACTCCATAGGCGCCTATAATCCATTGCTACAGTTGTTAGTCCCTTGATCCTATCTCAGGCGGAAGGGGGAGGGAAGGAGCTTTTTCGCTTTCCGTGATATTTCCCTAATATTATGTGCTCTAGGGCTGAAACTTACAGCACCACTTTAACAGTTATTTGTGCTCATCTGCCATTAAAAATGTTATTGGTCCCCATCTGTACTTTTAGTTATAACGTCACTGTCAGTTGACACTAATTATTTCTTTTAAAATTTGTTTTGTTCTATGCAGCTTACAGATCATAATCACGTTCAATGGACATCTTATTTAATAGGGAGTACAGTATATAAAGAGATATAAAAGCATTAACACCTCAAGGGACAAAGGGGTGCTTTTGTTCAGTTTTTTGTCTTGTTTTTATTTTTCAAAAACTTCTATACTGACGTCTCAGAAAAATAAATGAGATGGTGCCAAGAAGGATTAGATCTAACACCGGCAGCTACTGTACGTAAAGAATACTAACCGTGAAAAAATACCTACTTCGTCTTACGTATTTTTAATAAGTGATACTACAATTTTGTTGTGATCATTACCGTGAAGTGGGGCGAAGTTGATAATTGTGTTGCGTAAATAAGTTCAGCTCTTAACTATTCAACCTTTTAATTCGTGAAATTGATTTCCAAAGTAAATAAACAGTTAATTACATATTTTACTCCTACTTTGGTCACATATTTTCGTTTTTCTATTGGCTTTAATCCATCCTTTGCTGCTTTCTATCGGCTGCTGTCACGCCTTTACGTGTTCGATATACCTACCCACATGTAACCTTCACAATTTGTTTATGGCAGGTTTTCAGACAGAATTTTCTCATCTAGCTTCGATTTCTATCATAGGTTGCCCATAATTTATGCAATCGGAAATTAAATTAAGAGCAATAGGATAGCTACTCTGATGATATTTGAGAAGTAAACGTGACTGTTCTCAATTATCAACTATAAGTTGATAGCTTGACAATGACAATTAAACCTGTTCTACAATATCGCCAATAAACTATTTTTCATTCGCTGACTAATGGATATTGTCATGTCTTAAGTCCAGAAACTCAGAGTGAGTGGATATACCAATTCTAAGTTATGGTAGAAAAACCGTAAAAAACTATCAACTTCGCCCCACTTCACGGTACAAGCAGTGCTTAATTAAGGACGCAATAAAACAGCGTAAATCACGTTTGCCTACTTTTCTTTGAAGCCTTTGAAGTCTAGCTAGCCTAACTATCCCGGATCGATAGAATAAAAGAATTGCCAAAAGGCAGCTTGTACAGCTTACACCGTTCTCGCATTTCCCCACAATGTAACAACTGATTACAACCACCAATTTGGTCAAAATTTCAACCAAGAAAATAAAATTAATGCAACTGAATAATCAAAAAAATAATAAAATCTGTTCCACTGTGCTTCCGTGAATGCCTTCTTAAATAAACAATGACAAACAAAGCAATTTTTTATATGTATATATCTATTTTAACTGTGGGCAAGTGCAACTTTTTAAATTATAGTAAATCGTAGAAATTGAACTATTTTCGCCAGTAGTTGTGGGTAGGAGAAAATAGAATTTTATATTCTTTCTTGTTTCAGTTTTCAGAGAACGTAAAACGCGTCCGAAAACTGTATAGTTGACGTTTCGCAGTATAAATCCATATCATTATAAAACTATATTGTTACATTAAGTAGTGAACTCAATTGTATCCCCTTCAGCGTTGGACCTAAGGCAAGGTTGAGAAAGGAGCGAAAGGGATGAGTACTATCTTGTCTCCAAAACATCGTAAATAATAAAAATTATCACAGGAAACTTTTTTAACCTTTAAACGTCTCTTTCGCGGGACTTGTTACTGGAGTATTGAGCACATTTAAGCCGGATGCCCTTCCTGACATCACCGATGGACCTTGCTGGGATCGAAGTCAGAATCAAATCAATAAAAAAGCCAGGATCTTATCAGCTAGGCGACGGCGACTCGAATGCTTCCTATCCATTACGAAATAAAAATACGCCCACTGAACTGGTAGCTATTGTGCGTATAATGTTAGAGTGTCTCTCATGATACTGAAATAAATGCAATTTTTTGATCACTCCTTCCGTAAATACAGAACTTTCTCATTTACGTCTGAAAGCAAGCCTCCAAGGGGGTTACGTTAAAAGCAAAGTGCTTTGTAACATACACAAATTTTAACATGCATTATGCGCAAAATTTCTGTGTTTCGAAAACAATATTGGTGAATTGCTAAGTCACTATTTGCCGCCGTTGTCTTCATTTTTCTCAAATTATTTGGTAATTTTTTATACTCTAGGTTCCGTTTATCTACGGATGTGTAAAAGTTGCTTTTTCCATGCTTTTGGGTATTTTTGTTATTTAAATCAATTTTCCATATGTATATTTAACTTCAAGTTAACATGAAAAGATATGATATTTTCACGGCAATACTCCTCAGGTGTAACTCTTTTACTTTCGTTTTATTCCTACCAAAGTACTGATTCTTATCCATCATCATCTTCCTACTTGTCGCATTGCTTTCACTATCTTCAGTTGTATAAAGTGAGGAATGTCAGTTACGTCTGTCAATGTGATGTGAATCTCCTGTCCTCGCTTGTTGAGAGCGAATCATTTAAAGAAAAGCTGACAACAATATATATAGATATCCTTAAATAGCGAAATCATTTGTCAACCAGAAACGCGTTTCGCTACACTCTCGTCAGTCTGGTTCCGTGCAAAAAGCTCGATATTAAGCAAAAACAAGCCTATTTATTATCACCAATAACAGAGGAAAGGATCGAATTAAAAACTAAATGATCTATGATAGGCAATAAAAAACAAAACAAAAAAGGGAGCGCCAATCTAAAACAATCCCAAGGGAAACACAAGTTTCTTCTGGCGACAACGTGAAGGTCTTCTTGTTTATGTATACTGCCTGCAGACTTTCCTTTGAGTAATATCGTTCTTTGCATGGAACCAGACTGATGAGAGTGCAACGAAATGCGTCCCTGGTTGACAAATCATTCCGCTATTTAAGGTTATCTGCAAATTTTGTAGTGCCAAACATCTCTTCAAAACTATATATGTAGTCCTTCATGCAATAACCCGTATGGAAGAGAAGAAAGCTAGCGACCGTCTAATGGAGGCGTCAAAGCTTTGCAATACAAAAGATCGCTCCAAATTGTACATAGAGATTGGCATCAGATCTCAATGACGCCACAGATAATCCACCAATTATCGAAGGAGTTGCCAAAAGTATCACAATGCTACTTAACGCGCGGTGACAAAAATTGCAACAAGTAGAGGCTGACAATGGAAACAGCAAAAAATTGTACCCATACAATAGTTTACAACCATTCAAATGAGTCTTAACGAGTAGCAACGAATTGCTAAAATTCGGCCTATCTAATACGACCATTAAGAGTGGTAAACGTCGTGAACCTAAAATGACTAAGGGATTCACTGTTCACATTAGCCGTGGCCTGACCTAAGGCTCTTCATCCCAGACATCCGTCCTTGAAAACGCGCTTAGTACATGTAACACTCACATCCTTTTACTATTCTTACTACCATCTTAAATTTGCAAGCAAAGATCACAATGGACAAGGAATCTCACATGAAAGTCCGAGGGTCAACAGCTGAATTTTTCACAGACCCGCGGTAAACATCATATCAGCAATAAGATCGGGGCAGGTTCATGAGATGGGATTTTTCCGGTTCCACTTTCACTGATATTCAACTATCAAATGAGACTCAACTAGCAGCATATGCAAGACATGATAACGGAGTATTATTACGACGGTCAATTCAAGGGGGTAATATCATCACCAGAGACCTAGCTGCTTTTCTCCACCTATCCAGCTGCACTCTTTCCTACATCTCCCACCAATCCTAGGATGACGTCACTTACTCAGGATAAGAATTCTTATTTTCTGTTGTTGTTGATAGGTAAATCCATTTATTTACTACATAAAATTACCATCACTTGTAACCATCCAACCCTTTATGACATAGGTTCTTCTAGGCCCCTGAAACGTAGTGAGCTCGACGCCGCACACGTGTTTCCACCCCACCCCCATGAGAGTCGGCACAAGAGTTTCCAGGGAGGGGCAAAAGAGCGTGGAATCTCGGAGAACAAAAGAAAAACAAGGTAATGGGAAGTAAAAGGTCCCCAGAACGCGACTGTTCTGACGTTGCCTGAGTATATGGAATAAAACTAATGTGGAAGGCAAAAACTAGAAGACCTACTCTGCTAACATAGTGTCAAGTGCCTTCTAAACAAGGGGAAACGCCCTCTCTTGCAATCGCCCTTGTACGCCAATAGCCACCCATATTTTTATTTTATAAGAAAGCGTTTTCTTTTCAGGGTGCTTACCTCAAAGCAGTCACCAAAATCGATGTGAAGATTCTTTCCTGACATTCGATCCAACATGAGATTTGACGGATGCCTGTGAAAACAAGGCAAATGACGGGATTAATGTATCGAGAAATGAGAAAATGAAGTTAAATTCATGTCATTGCTTTAAAGAGGTTATATGTGATGCTGATGTACAAAAAATTCCACTCTTGTCTCATAATATTTGGCACGCATATAATTTTCCAATAATTGAATTTTCACTAAATTTTCAACGCCTTTTCGCAAGTTGTAACATCTACAACCTGGTCGGTTAAATAAGGTGCAAAAATTTGCTAAATGAAGGCGAAACGGGTCATTCTGATTACAAGGTTTACTTTCCTGACGAGTTTAAAGTGAATCCCCACATTTCCTCGGTTTCTCATAGTTGGGAGAACTTTCAGGACTTTCCCACGGGGGTCTCCAGACGAATTTTCAAAAAGAGAAATAAAATGTAACTTGTATAAGTTCAGACACGTTTCACAACTGGAATGTGAACACGTGCATCGTCATTAAGCATTAGCTAACAAAAGGAGACGGAGCTAACTTTCACTCAAGGCTGCATCAAAACAGGATGCGTCATGGTGCATTGCGATGCTTCAAAATTCTTATGTCATTCACATTAGATACATAGGGGTATAGCAGTTATGGCCCAGGAATAGTGTTGCCAACTGTACTGTATTCTACCGTACTATACGGTATTTTAGGGTGCTTGCACAGTATACGTTAAGACCCCTGCCGTACGATATGTACGATATTTCAGAAGGTTGGAAAATTCACTGAAAACGTACAGCGTTTTCGTTAACCCACATTCAGCCTTGCCAGGTGTGCCCTGGTATCTAAAGCCTATTTACATCAAAGGCTATTGAGAAAGGAATGAGTTGTTAGCTCTAACCCGCACTAGAATCTCACGCCAGTAATCATACTTCAAAAAGCTTCCAAATAAAGCTTTCCATATGATATTACAGTTGTTTAAATGCGAATTTTATTGTCTTGACATACTTATAATGCACTGGAGCCTTTTAAGATGTTTATGGGCGTGAACATGCACCTCCCCTCATCCCCTAAGCTGGCAACCCTACCCTGGAACAACAAGATGACATCACTTTCACACTTAAAAAATACTCTTGTCTATGATAGTAGCAAGGAGGAAAGAAAGGCCAACTGTCTAGGCGCGTCTACTGTGGTACGAGCAGCAGCGTAACTCTCTCTGTTGAATAGAGTGGGGGAATAGCAGACACTTCTATGAAAGTACCTTATTTTAAGGCACCAGCTGCCCCCCCCCCCCTCCATCTACATATCAAGATGCTTAAATTTGTAACAGTGTTCGCCTTGTCTATTAAATCAATACTGAACTTTTTGCCTACCTAGCTTTTTAATTTTTACAATTTTCAAATATTTTAGTGAACATTTATTTA
>JAAAKL020011512.1:0-13608 GCA_010016065.2 Carybdea cf. marsupialis auct. non (Linnaeus, 1758) | reverse complement strand
TACATACATACATACATACATACATACATACATACATACATACATACATACATACATACATACATACATACATACAAGATGTAGAGAGTGCGGAAGTGAATCGAGTCTATATTTCAAGAATCATGTAACGATGAAGGACATTTGAACCATAATTGAAACCACCTTAGTTTTAAGAGTCGTATTTAGGTTGTGCAGTACGAAGATCACAGGACGGAATCACGTGACATATTGAGGCTGCTATACAGAATTGCATTACAGATTCTCAATGTATAATTAATTCAACTTATCATTTACATTATTTGCATCTTTCTGAAGGAGTATCTTGCAGGAGGGGGGTGCAGAGGATTTAAGAAAGTATTATTCAGGCATGGCAATGTCATAGCTTGAGAAATTATAAGGACGATTAAGGGGACTTGTTGAGAGAATACGTCGATGTGTTGACTGTTGCGTAGCATAATCTGACCTTGCTAAAAATGAAGGATCGAAAATTCATTGCAGCCATCAGTTCAACATAGCACGTGAGTTTTTTGTCACCGAAATATTTCTCTACCAAGTCTTTGAGATATGGAGAGGATAGAAGAGATGGACGCAAACGATAAATACACTGTACTATGCGGAATGGAATATGTACATCTGAGCTGGCGATCACAATTTCATGATTATTTGTTAGTAAGTCTGTGTATTAATTGGAGGAAAGGGAAACTAAGAGTACTGCTTTGATGTGTGGCTGAATTTGCACGATCCTGCCAACATGGTATGTGGGACAATCACAAAGATTCTCAACAACAAACAGGTCATCTTTAAAAATGTACTCGTCATTGTCACAAGCTAGTGTATGTGGCATTCATCTTGTTTTTCTATAAATTGAAGGAGCCGCCTCTGAGTTTTATTCCAGCAGATGGATGACATCTAAAGTAGGGTTAATATCTGATAGATGTCATGTCCGTATGAAGTGACTGTCGTTCTCATTAGTTTGCTCAGACAAATAAAAAGATATATTTTGGAGACTTATTTGAACGACTAAATTGGTTATTGGAAAAAATTGATCTGTCAATGATTCAAAAAAAGATGGTTAGATAGTTGTTTGCAGTGCAACTTCACAAGGCATAATAGTAACAGCTTCGCACGCATATATTTCGATGTGAATTGCTTTGTGCGAAGGTTGATATTTGTGTTTCTACTGACAATTAAGAGCCATTGTAATATGTTTGAGAAATAGAAACAGTCTTTTAGGAAGACAGTTTTGCCATGGTCTGCCGGTTCTTTAATGAAATGTATCAATGTAACACAGGGCCCTTGTATGAAATCAATGACATTTGCACAAAAGTGTCATTGTATAAAACTGCCCGCTGATGTAAGACCTAACTGTTTTGCCGTACTAAACTCATATGGAAACTGTTTTTGTGTTAATTTTGTAGAAACACGAATACAATGTAGAGATGACTTGCAGCGGCTGCTCAGGGGCAATTGAACGGATTCTTAAGAAACAAGAAGGTATACTCTAAATATAGTTTACTTAATTGACAGAAAATAATGATGCGTATGCATGTATGGATATTTTACATGTTCACATATTAATATACTAGAATTATTGATGTAGAAAAGAAGGCAGTGCAATTTCGTATGCAATCTCTTACGCAACCTCGTATGTAATCTCGTATGCAATCTCGTATTAAATAGTGATGTCTGTAATCTTATAACGTCAAACCAAGACACATGTACTAGTGGCGTTGGCCCTCCCAATTGAGATTCTTTGAAGCAAGATGACAACTTAGTCTATTTCTCAAAGCGCCACGTTAGCTCGCAATCTTCCACCGGTTAATATCGACATCCAGCAGTAATTTGTAGGCCAGCAGATCTGCACCATGTGTCTTGATCACGAAAAGACGGTGGGAGAGTGCGAAGTTTTCTGGGAGAAGAAGGATTTGCAATGACGAGTTTCAAATGGATCTAAATAAGGCACAATTTTATAGATCCTCGCTGTACTGAGATGAAACGATTACTGGTCACTATTCGGGGCAGACATTCGTGATTATGCTGCCGTATATCTGTAGGCAACTCATTTGCGCGGTGTCAGCCCGAAATTGTTTAGGGTGGTTGCTATTTTCCCGAAAAATATGTTTCGTACTATTTCATCACGTCACCAGAATCTGTCTATGTAGTACTCAATAATACAGTTAAGTCGGCAATCTTTGGACGATCTTCGATCTCGTCACTACTTAAATGCAAAGACCCAAAGATAAAGATTCCACATGCTATTATCAAATTGCATGAACATTTGCTCCATCAAAGAACACTATATACCTATTCTGATGTTTTATGGTATTGTTGTTATATGTTTTAAATATTTTATCTAATTTCTAATTGTGTTTACTGTATTCGCCGTGGCGCATAATTTTGTTACATAAAACAAAGAAGCTTGGTTGGGAAGTAACGTTCCCAAACCCTCATGTCTAGAGCGTGGACTATCTGGTTCTTTTGTCTTCTCTGGATGGCATTCAATAGTGTCTTGGTTTCTTGACATTAATCGTCATGCCGTAATCTTCCATCCCACTGTTCAGCCAATTCGTTTTCATTTTCGCATGTCGTTTTCTGGACTTGAAATCTTCTCTTGATCCTTTGCAAAATTTCAGGTTCTGACTAACTGTCTCGCACTGTGACTGTTACAGTCTACCAAAGGTACATGGTAGCAATACTTTTTTCCCCGTCTTCAGTCTTGGTATCCAATCAATTTTTTTCAGCGCTTTTATAAATTTGTTCCAGTTCGCCTGGTTGAATGCCTATTCATAAACTTCAAAACATACAGAACGCCTTGATTATGCGGGGTTTTCCTCTCAGCAATCACTCCCATCACAGCAATTAACTCTGTTGTCCCACAACCTTGTCGTAAACCAAAATGATCATTCACTATGTAGTCATATGCTTCAGTCCTCTCTCTCAGAACCTTCAAAATGACCTTCGAAGCATGTAAGATGATGCAGATAGTGTGATGATTATAATACTCAACTGTCTTTTGCTTCTTCCCAGGTGAAGTAAGAATCCTTCTTGTGATTTTGTATAGCTATTCTTGTTTCTTTACATTGATTTGGTTATAGGGATCAGTTCCCTTAGACCTTTTTCTCGTAGCCACGAGATCTTTTCATTTGGTATTCCATCTGTATCTTCTGACTTCCCAGATTACTCATGGATTGATTACTTTACTGATTTCGCTGTCTAGCAGATCCAGCCAATTCAAATCCTTATCTAACATATGTATCTTGATATTAAAGCAACGTTTGCTCAAGACAGGAAAATTCTCATGAAGACCAGACCGGGATTTGAATTTTCGTCACTTAACTAAAGACTCCAATGAGGCCGCGTTATCGTAAGGACAATACCAACTCACGTGATTCTGTATGTTTATCTAGGATTTTATCTTATGCATTTTCATTGTCTTTCTTTTTAGGAATAGCAAATTTCAACATTGATCTGGAAGGTAAAAAGGTGTTTGTGGAAACTGACCGCACAGCTGATGATATACTTGAAATTATAAAGAAGGCTGGCAAAAAGACAGAATTTGTGGGAACTGCGTAAATCATCAACATAGCAAAACGATTAGGTGGAGTAGTCCACTTTGGAAAGAGCTCCATGGGTAGTTGGGTAAATAGATCATGCGCCTTGTAGAATAAAGTAAAATCATGAAATAATAGTAAAATGACTTGGATCTTTTACTCTCTTTGTTTTTGCCAGCTAATTAAATAGTTCCCTGCCTCGCCGAACTTCAAGTGCCCGATTAGCTTCCCGTTTTAAAATGGGCAGGTGCAGCAAATGAGGTACACTTTAACGCGGCAACGCAGAAGAAGAAATGAGATTCTAGCATTGAGCAATAGTCGTGCAAAAAACTATTAAAGATTCTGATCCATACTCCCTCACATTGTATCCAGATCTATTCTTTTTCCAACCATCAATCACTTACTTGTCTATCCTTGTCATCTGTGTCAGTTTACTGGGGTCTTCCCGAACCTGCTTGCAATGAGACTGGATAACTTGGGGATATTAGTATCCCCTCCCAAGTTAATTAGCCAAAGCCACATTTTATTTTCGTGTTTGATTGATCTTCTCAATTGCAAGCTACAGTCATTAATACAGTTGAAATCGGGTATCTCGCGCCCTCTCCTTTCTCTGTTGCGAACAGTATGTATTTCTACTGTGTAATGCCTTCCCTAAAAACCACTTGTGGATACGTGGTATTAGAGTATGCAGCAGTCGCCTCTTAGTAGATAAACAAATTCCTGAGAAACCGGCTGCTTATTCGACATTCACAGCTATCTTCGTATTCTAAATTCTATGAATAATAGCAATGCCTTTGTTGACAATCAAAGTTTAACCACTCGCCATTGTCACCATTTTCGCCCCCTCCCCCTCCCCCCCGTCACTCTCGTGGGCCTGTATGTTAAATTAGATTTGAGTTTTTAATCCCCTTTTGCGATTATTGAAATCTCCCACTAAACAAAAGCGACAGTGCAAATCGAACAAACATCATCTCGCCTTCAATAACAGAAGATTTTGCCATTAAATTGAACTAGGTTTTGGGTTTTTTTGCATTACGTTTAATAGCAAATCATGTCATACTAAAATTGCGTACAAGAATGTTGCTGTTTGTTATAGGAAATGTCAGCAATAACAAGGATCGTTGGCGCAGAAGTACTGCGAAAATATTAAGATAAACTGAGTTTTAAGATTTTCGTATGTACGTCAAGCATTAGAGCCCTGCCGCTGTGTTAATGTACTCTCTGGTTTCTAATAGACGGGGGGGGGTTGGAAAAAAGTTCTAGAATTAATAGCCGGGGGGTTGAAAAAATTCTCAAGAATTAATAGCCGGTGGGTGGGGAAAATGACTTCCGTTACTTCATGGAAACAGGTTTAATATATAACAATGATGTGCAATAAACGTTTTACAGTACTTTATGTATTAACGTAATATCAACAAAAGATATTAACAATAGTATATATACTTCAACAAATTCAAGAGATTTGGCACGGACTTTTAAATAGTAAATAGTGCTTTTCATGAATGTAATTTATACAATAGTTACAGTGAACTTCGTGTTTTAAGTCTTGTTTGATAGATGTCCTGCTTGGAACTTTCTGCCAAAATTAATAAGCGGGGGGTTGGACTAAGAATGTCATGGGTGGAAATTTTTCCAAAAATTAATAAGCAGGGGGGACGTCTATTAGAGAACAGAGAGTACCCTTTTGGGCATTCGCATACCTCCTTTTCTGAGGACGTGCTATTTCATTTTGATATTCCTCGAGGTTTTCTCTTCAGAACAATCTATTGCCATGGGGGCAGTGATTAAGCGTTGAAATGAAATATAAGAAGTAGGAGACTGGTGATGGTAGAAAGATTTCGAATTTACTTTTTTACCATTTTATAGGAGAATATGTAGCCAATGATTGTGTCTTACAAATGGAAATGTCACTGATGGAGAGGAGGCGAGGCAGTAAGGCTGGTGGTGGTGGTGAGAATTCAGGATGAACCTCCGGCATTGCCGACTGAACAATTACACTATTTACGGGGAATATATGAAGCATAAATGTAAATAAAAATGATTTGACGGCATGTGTTGGTGATAATTTAAGTCTAAAAAAGGACGTTAAAATCAGATAAGAAACAATAAATGCCTAAAGACCAGCATACAAGTTTCCCATTAAAAATCCCGTTTATAAGTGTACAGGTAAAGAAACCGTTGAACACATTTAAATAGATCAAGTTAAACAATATATTTCAACTTAAATTGATGCTATTTGAAGCCTCGTCTAGTGTTATCTAGCCTCTAGACATTTTTCAGGTTTTTATATAGTTTTATTGTCGTTTTTACGCAGTTTTTAGTTGTCTATATATTTATGAAGCTGATAGCGATAGGAAACAAATTAGGTTGCTGCTGGTGGTGAGAATTGGGGATCGACGTCCCGGATTGTCGACTTAACTATTGCGCTATTTAGTACAATGGGTAAGTTTGCGTTTCCGGCGTAGGAGATCCTAGGTTCGAGCCCCACTGGCACCATATACATTCATGTTTCCTGAAAATGCTAAGGTATGCAATGAGAGTAACGAGATAGGATAAGGTAAGGAATGAACTCGTCAAAGGAACAGCAATTAGCGAGTCAATTGGGGTGAAAATGAGAGGGGGGCTAAGTTAATGTGGTTTGCGTATGGCACGAGAAGAGACGGAGAATACGTGGGTAGAAAGGTTATTTTGATGGAAGTTCAGGAAGAAGAAAGAGAGGGAGACGAAAGTGAAGATTGATGGATAATTGCGTAAAGGCAGCCTCTGCTCGTTTTGGTTCGTTTCGCTCACAAGAGTCCGTCTAGAAGATTTCTTAATGCTCCTTCTTGTATTTTTAAAAGCTTTTATAAGTTGTATAGTCACAATTTTCTGTTTATAATTGAATGAAATTATATTTGTATATAAATTATGGTTTTAAGCCATCATAAATAACGTGGAGGGGAAAATGAATAAATAATACCAGGATTTAAATTATAAAATGGCCCATCTTTTACAGTGTAAAGGAAGAAAAATGTTGTCGAAGAAGACTGAAAAATCTAAAAATAATCAAAATTTTTTCGAAGATATTCCAAATCTAAATAGGACTTCTAGAGCGCTTACCCATAGGTAAAAACAATGCAAAATTTCAGCACAAATCAGCCGAGCTGTCTAGGAGGAGTTATGGATCACACACACTTGCTCTGATCCATGAATTATAAGGATGGTAAAGGAGGATATGAGAAAGATTGGTGCAACGGAAAATGATGTCGAAGATATCCCTGATGCATGTTGGAAGAAGAATAAGAATATAGATTTATATGTACCATCAATTATTGATTCTTTTCCGTAATCCTTAATAAGAAATGACATCCAAATGTATACCTTAAACCAGAAAACTCGTATGCCAGAAGATTGAATAACTGAAAATTCCGTGTACAACGTCTCAGTTTGAGCAGGGAAGCCCATCCGCTTAATAGAGTGTGTGGTGCAAGATTGCCATGTAGGAGCTAAAGTGTTATGCGCCTCTTGTCAGTTAGCGTGTTCCGAAAGAGTCCTCAAATTTGTAAGCCTGAGATGTCTCCCATTTTTTTCTCCCACTAGTTTCTGTCAAACTAAAATCGAATTATAGAATTTATCCTTAAATTCAACAATGACCAGGGATATAGTAGTATTTGGTACCTTTGATGAAATTTCTATGACTGTGCACTACGCTTAGGTGACAGTGAGGTTTTTAGTAGCATTTACAGCTACATTTGCTGTAATTCTTCCCCTCAGTAAATTAATTCGTAAAATTTTAGGTAGTATAAAGATATGTCGAATACACGAAGAAACTATAGGGCTCCTACCTAACTGAGAACAGAAGTACGTAAGGTCTCTAATTTTGTTGAGAGACACTTGAATAACCCCAATTTTTAAAGGCTGTCATGACAGCTTCGTACTGACAAGCACGGATTTCTCTACTGATTTCTTGGAAGAATTCTGTCTTAATTAGTACTTCAGTCTCTTCTTTGTGAAATGCGTGGGTTGCTATATTTCATTTTGAGCTTTGACCTGTGCAACTCCTAGGTGTAAGAGGCAGAATGGAGAAGCCTGCCTTGTATATCGCAGAAGATGCTGCAATTGCCAACGTTGCACAAAGCAGTGCATGAGCATTCGGAAAGGTCCTTTGAAACTCCCTTTGAAATCATTTAAGGAGTCTGTCAATATTGTCATGACCACCATGGATACTCTCCACTATATCCCTTAGTACTTCAGTTTTATGACGCTGAGCAGTGACCGATCAAATGTTGCCAAATAGAGGTTCTTAGGGGACCTTCGAGTGCACTTTGATTTGGTGACACGCTCCAAATGTATGCATACAGATTTCTATTCGCCTTTTCCTTTAAATTCTTGCAGTTTTCCGTCCCTTCTCAAGTTCTTATCGTTTTAAGGGTCTAACGAAGTTTCTAATATCTAGTCAACGAGGGGTATGCCTTTTACTTTTAACTTTGCGTAACATCACCTACGAATTTAATCTGATTTGAGTTATTGTCTTACCCATATGTAGCTGTCAGGGCTTTCGTCCAGCTACGGTCACGTGACAGGATGGTATACAGTATGTGACTACATCTTGAGATTATTTATGTCCACTTCTGTAATATTACAGTATGTAGGCATCCATTTACTCCCACTTGTAAGCCTTCCATAGATGAACCTAGATTTCGAATATGCTTTTTGTTTTCTTTAAAATATTTGGGAGGCTGAATCCAATTTGGAGGGGGTTAAGCCCCTGAATATCTCCCCGTGGTCTCGGGCCTGGGGAACGATATTGTAGAAATAGAAAATCTATCTTTTAATTATTGAACGTTACAAATCCAGTCTTCTCGATGATACTTTCAATGGCTTTGGACAGAATGATAGACCCAATGGCATCTTTCCATGATCAAGTCACATGGCGCAGAGAGGCTGGCCCAGAAAAATTTGCGTAAAACTAAATATCGATGTCCAGCTATGCAGGAATGGGAGCCAGTGATGGATTCAATGGGAGACACCCTAACCACGCCCCATACCAAGATCATCAAGAAAATTTTGATTCATGACAATCAATCAAAATCTCTGCTAAAGGTGTCATGCAAAACTCGTTGAGCTAAAAGGCGTAAGCGTGTACTAAACTTGTTTCAAGGCATGAGTCAAGGGAAGTCTCTGTCATCTTCGGATGCCGCAGCTTACTGAACTCATTGACTAAACTAGATTTTGTCGTGTCTTTGTCCATAATGATCACTGACATGACTGGAACCGAGAAGCTAGAAGTTGATTTACAGTTAGGATCAAATGACTTATTTTCCGCCATAAATCATGTATGCAACATCAAAGATCACCTTCAGGAATGGAGAAACAATGAAGAAACTTTCCATTAATAGTTTTCAGAAAGCCAAAGCTTTAGACAGAAAAGAACCTCTACATATACCTAGCATAGTTGGACGCCAGATGAATCGCAACAATATTCCATCAGCCTCTCCAGAAGAGTATTATCGACATTCAATTTATTTTCCTTTTTTATATTGCATTATTTCTCAAATGGATTTCTGTTTCGGAAGACAATGCTACTACTCTTCGTTTTTTATGGGTTACTACCGAAGTTTGCTAGGGATTCAGATGATGTATTATGCAGTATTGTGAAACCATACACTGCAACATGGAGGAAGAAGTTATAGACTTCGAATCATGAAAAGCTTCTTGCAAGTCAATGCCCCCCTTATGACTGCATGTCAGCATTGGACTTGCGTGATATATCTTTTTATCTTAACATTCACGCACTTCTAACCATCTTTGCTACTCTTTTGTTACCAGTCTCCTTCGCAACTGCGGAGTGCAAATTCTCAGTCCTTAAACACTTGTCTTCGCTCCACTTTGTGAGAAGATCATCTAAATGGATTTCAATTGTCCTACATTCACGGTGATATAGACGGCACAGAGACTGTGAAAATCGGTGTTTCATTGTTTGCTTTTCAGCAGAAAAAAAATCCATAAGTAAAATTAAAGTTTATATAGCTATGCCATTTTTAGATGTTAGAATATCAGAAATTTAAGTAGTGATGCAGACCTGAACACTTTCTTCAGTGATTTGGTCTTTCGGTGATCAGGACTCCGATCGCAAACCGTTCAAAATTTGTCCGTCTGTATCATAATAATTTATAAATTTTCATTGTATATGAAGGCTAAAAGCGTTATAATTTTGCAAACTTGGAAGCCAATTAAATGCCAGAGGATTTTTTTCACAAAGACTACTCTAGTTGGAACACCTTGTCCATCAAATTTTACAAATTATGAACTTGCAAATTGGGATTATCTAAAGGGAAGTATTTTGTAACAATGCGGCAATGAAACAGCATCGTTTTAATCCTGCTAAAATATCAGTGCTTGATAAACAATGAAAAAGATTATTTACGAAAAGTAATACTTAAAGGGCTCCTTTCTTTGTGACCCTCAAATCTACTACGTTATTTTCTCTAGTATGTCGCCAAAAAAGGTCATAATTTATAAAGGACAATTTAACATTGATTTCCTAGAGACATACTGAAGTACCTCCTGAACTGTGTTCCATCTGAAAAGTGATGACCTGTTTTTATGATATATTTGGAAATGCTGCATATGAACCTAGATATCAAATAGAGTCCTCTTCTGAATCTTAGCTACAAACAGCAGTTCATGTATTTCCAGGTCCTCTTGAAAATAAGGTATAAATAGAAGAAGGAAAATACGTGATGCCTAGATTTTAAATGGAAACAAATCGTAGGAAAAAGAATCATGACTATAGATACCTTTGTGCACAGAATTATTCATGGATCCAGTGTGATTGTTGATCGTATGAAAAGCGACCGGAGGGGGACTGAATAATGTCAAAGGAAGTCATCGTAACGACGAAAGTCAGTTATTATGAGCAAGATACACAAATAAAGATAGGCAAGAAACGAAACGTAGACCCACGCCTAAGATAAATATCATAATATCCTACTGAATACCATAACTAAACCGTTCTCTGAATCGTTCTGTAAGAAAATCTGTTCTATTACAGTTCGACTAATCAACAGAACGTGCTTACTTGAGTAAGGAATCTCAATCACATAACAATTATGTTTGATTCTGGCATTTTACAGCCATACTTTATTAATGCGACAAATTGATCAACTGGGAAAATAAAAAGAAACGCTACGGGCAGTTGCTCACAAGCAGTTCAAGTTCCAAAGTTTTGTTTTTTACTTTTCTTGATCAGCCAAAGTCTGCAATTCCAACAATTTTCAAAAAATGAGTTTATTCCAATATACTTCGATCAGTTACACTTAAACAACATCTTAACGGTTAAGTAAAATACTAATCTTGACCAACATAATTTTTACCCAGTTTTTATTGATGGTTCATCAGCTTCTTTTACATCTCCTTATCCAGGCTAAGGACCTTCTTTTCCTTGATATCGCATGAACGACTTACCCAATCACTTGGAATCTTTCTAACTTTTCTTCAAATTTATTCAAGAATATAATTCAAAGGAAATTTAATGAATTTGGTTATAATGACGTCATCACTGTACCCTACCGACGGTCACTCGAGAACAACAGGAAAAGAAAAATAATTCATTAAAACCTGATTTAATTGGCATAAATTAAGTAAATCACGTGTTAAATAAATCCTTGCACCCAATTATACGATTCTCATCTTTTTCAACGTATTAAATAAGTTTAATTTATTTAGTTAGAAAACACGATTCAAAATAATGGTCGTTTGGAAGATGTGAGATAGTTGAAAACATTCAGCTGCTATGTGATGTCACAATAATCAATTCAAAAAATAATGTTATTTTTTATTAGCTAAGAGATTAATCAACATACCTGCCACGTTTAATATCAAAATAACAAAAATTCGCAGAGTTATTAGCATTGAAATAATCGTGATCTTAATAGCACCCCCTGCCTCCAGTCCCGGAATTTTAAAATAACCCAGTTACGCTAGGATAAAATGATTCTTGTTCAAAGTTGAAAAGTACATATTTGCTGTGTGTTCTTAGTATTAACACAAGCCATTCACTGCCATTTGGGTCAAACCAGCCAAAGCTGATTGGAAGCCAGCATTGTAATCACAAGCAACTTCATTCTTTACAAAATCTGATCTCTTGTCCTCATAACTTCCATCCTTACCAGGACCACCGACAAGCGCTCCGTAGAGTACATGTGCATTTGGTGACTGTGAATTGAAGGTATTCCAGTTGCAGGCGAGAGGCTTATCTGGACATGAGCTTGATGCGTGATGTGGCCGTTGGGGCGGATTGTTGCCATACCCTACCACATAACTTCTTTCACCATTTCCAAGTTTTCCTGTCATGAAAAGAACTTGATCACGTGCAAATGCTCGGTATTTCTGAGCTTCAATTCCCCCATTGGCTGCTGCCAGGCACAAGAAGGCGACGTTAGCTGCATGACGATTTGATCCCCACTGCGAAATCCAGGCAAGGCCTCCGGGAGTGCGGTTACTTTTATCATCAATAATTTTATTGCAGAATGCCTTGGTATCAGTGGCGTATCGTTCTTCCTTAGTAATGTCATATAACAAGACTGGGATTGCAGCAAATTTGTTGTCCCACGAAAATTCAGACGGAACAGCAGGGTTGTAATTGGATTTGGCTTTACTCAAGTAGGATTGATCTTTTGTGGCTTTGTATAACCAGAGTTGTGCTAACAATAACTCGTCATTGTAGCCACTGTAGCTTTTATAAAATTTGCCAGCGTCCGGTATAGACGCATCATAATTGCCCTTGTACGTATCAGCAAACTCGTAAAGCTCTTTTGCGTGCTTGATCAATAATTGGGCATAGGAAGAATCTCCATTGGCGCTGAATACTATAGATGCAGCGGCCATTGCGGCGGCAGTTTCACCTAAATAAAAGTCAACATAAATGTAAAAACATCCAGTACTTAATAGAAACAACAACTATTAAAAATAAATTCTACCTTAAGTCCTTGAATCCTCAAGAAAGGAAAGGATTCTAACAATTCTCTTACTGCACACACTCCGATTGCATATTCGCTGACTGCACATTCTTTGATTGCGCATTCCCTGACTGTACATCCTCCGAATACATATTCTCTAGTTGCACATAGACTGATTGATTTTTGCATTTGAATATCTTTGGACATTATTTATTCAGTCACGTCTCTTTAAAACTCACTGTTTACAGGTGTGTGTGTGTGTGTGTGTGTGTGTGTGTGTGTGTGTGTGTGTGTGTGTGTGTGTATGTTGTACATGAGCCTTCCTTATATTGGAAGCCATCCTCTTCAAACTCGTAGTCATGTTTTGAAACTGTGAAATGTCACCTACCCACAACTAGATATTAGGTTTGTTTTCGTGCTGTTTTTTGCCTCAGGAACTATATTCTTTTAGGGATAGGATGCTAGACACCCTTAGATAAAGTGTTGCATACACCCTTAGATAAAGTGTTGAAACTCTAATGCCTTTTATTTATGGAAGACATGCCGCCATATATACACTCTGCGATCATTTGGCAGTCTCTCCCAAACTAGGAAAACATCTGAGTAGCCCGTCTTACTCTGCTGTTTTTCAGCATAGAAAAACCACTGGACACAAGGTTTTCTACGACGACTTTGACATTTTGTCTTACTGATCTCTTAGCTTGGAACTTTTTTTCATGAAAGTCTACTTATTACCAAATTTTACTTATTTTGGAAAGCCAACGAATAGGATGCTCCTATTGTTTTAATTCTTTGCTTCTGTTGACTTCCACTTAATTACCCCTCAACTTTCATTAAAGTTTTGGTACTCTTTGTTTTCTAATGATTCCTATAAAACCCTTTTGTATCTTGGTAAGTAATATTCCATTCTCTTAAATTTTCAGTTTTTTCCGCTGATGATGTAAGTTAAAAAAAGAGGCTAAGAATAAAAAGTGCCTCTCCAAAACGTCTTTTATTTCCTAGGTTTTGTATTTCTGATCAGATTTATTACAATAAATACAACAATAGACCTAATCAACCTGCTACGTCACAGATAGATCACGTGGTCTGCAGTGTGGAAACAATTTCGACCTGGAGAC
>JAAAKL020011511.1:0-13610 GCA_010016065.2 Carybdea cf. marsupialis auct. non (Linnaeus, 1758) | reverse complement strand
GAGCAATCCACATGATGAATCCTCGAGCATCACGAGATAAACATACAAGCATCAGGTAACCTTATGACATTCCTCTATGCATTAACTCATTAGAATATGTGCATGGTTACAAAAGTAACAAAATATGTAGCACCTCCTACAGAATTCGTCGAAAATGGGCCACATACATCTGTGTGTATAAGATCTAACAATTGCTTTGACCTGATTTCTTCTAGTTTGTGATGAGGTGACCTGACAGTCTTTCCACTAATACATCCCTCACAATCTGACTGTGAACCTTCACAAACTTCTTGCCCATCCAAAGCCTTCTTGAGTCTCCTCTCACTGCAGTGACCAAGGCGATTATGCCAGAGCTGCAATGGACTGCTAGGTGCACACTTACGCGAACTGCTGCTAGTAATCACATGACATTGCTTAACATCAACTGAACAAGACAGTAAATAAACATTGCCAGTACGCCTACCATAACCAATACAACGATCATCTTCTTTAGCAATGATAGAACAACCATTTGTGTCAAACAAAACCTTAACATAGCCTACACGTGTCATAGCTGACACAGAAATGAAATTGTTTATAAGGTCCGGTACATGGTACACATTCTGTAGCAAATATTGACAATTTACACCTTCAACACATGTGTTGATGTTTACTTGCCCAATACCAATAGCATTATAATATTACCATTGCCTAATTTAATGGGTACTTGCTTCACTAACTTGGAGTAGTTACTAAACGATGAACTATCATGCATCATGTGCGAACTTGCACCAGAATCTATAAACAATAAACAATTACCATCTCCTACAATATGTGTGATCTTTTCATCAGCTTCGTGAACCAGTGACATCATCCGTCCATCTCCTTTTGTTTTCGATTTCATATTGTCCTGTTCTGACTCATTAGAGCTATCTGATTCTGCTGCTTTCACTGATTCCTTTACACCAGCCTTCCTTGTCTTTCCCTTTGACGTCACAGCACGTCCATGATTCTTACAATTTCGAGCATGATGTCCCATTTGTCCGCAGTTGTAGCAAGATCCAGGGGGTCCACGTACTCTCCGTTGGAACTTCTTGCGATCTCCGTGTTTATTTCCAACTAACGTCATTGCTTGTGCTGAAGTTTGATCTCCTTTTAATCGAATTTCCTCTGAGCGCAGTGCTTCAATTAATTCAATCATTGTGAACGTTCCTTTTGCCAAATACGCAGCACGAATAGTATCAAATCCAGGGGGTAATCCTCGTAGTACGCAAGCCAATTGAACTTGAGGAGGCAATTCACATTTCAAGGCAGTAAGCCTCGTCGAAAGTTCTAAATACTGTTTGTAATATGAATCGACTGAATCTCCAGTATTCATCTTCAAATCCATCATCCGTGTGATCACTTGTAGCTGGTTAGTCATGGTATTCTTTTGAAAATGACCAACTAATTTCTCCCAGCGTTCTCTCGCAGATTTGATCTTGCTGTCAGCAACTACATACAATAAATCCTTTGATACCATTCTATTTAGTTGTGTTTCGCCTTAGCTGCTCGTAGCTCCCAGTTTTTCTTCTTCCTAACAGTGGCTTCATGTTCTTTTCTCTCGTCGTTCGTTGGTTCATCAGACAGAGGAGTAATTTCTGGACAGGTTTCATCTCCTACTATTAAGTTCCAGCAATCCATCGATTCAAGGTATGTCTGCATGGCATCGCTCCATATACCCCAGTTCTCCTCACCTTTCAGCTTCTCAAACGGCAATCCTCTTTCTTCTGACATCTTTCACTCAAGCACCAGTTTATCTGTTCCTTGGATTTCTAATCCTGTTGGCCCCTTCGTAGCGCAATAAGCTAATAGCGGAGATAAACTATTCACAGATGTCAGACATGTTTGAGTATCTTCAACCAACAACAACTCTTAACTAAGATCAATCAACAAGTTACATAGGAGAAAAATAATACAATGTCAGGGGGGAAACAATGCACGTATTACTGAATCAAGTAGGTCAATGCTTAATTACATTGTTGTATACAAAGGCTTAAGGTAATTAATAAGCATTAAGATCGAAACTAATTTAAATGTACAAAAGAAAAATGCATCAACAAGCTTCATTAAACAACTACCATGTGATTACTCAATACAAGGTATAAACCACGAGGCCTGCATGAATGCGCCGCTAGGGTGTGGCATAGCGGGATTTACCTCGGGGCGCAACTATATGCTCCAACACTTCCTTCGACTGCTCTCTTTCGACCTGGACTTTCAGTTTTATATCTCGAACGGAATCCTTATTTGGGACGATCAGCGCATTCCCCAGCTGTTTCAGCAAAGCTTCAGCTAACACGGAAGATAGTTCCATTGTTTCCTTCTGAGTGCTGCAAGCATTAAATTGGCCTCAGAACTGACACGATAAAATTCCCACGTCCTGCTGTAGATTGTATTTTTTTACAATTAATAGCAATTGCATTCCGACTGAGGATTATCAAAAAGCTGTTTTAATGTTTAAAGAAAATCCATGACCTCTGAATACGCTAAGTTGTCCTCTGCAGACATTATTTGATCAAATACATCCTTCTCAGTTAGCCCAGAGTGTTGAATTTTCAATTTCTTCCCTTTTGGGCTATTAAAAACTTGCACTACGAGGTTGCTCTCCGTAGCCGAACCGTTAATTGTATAGGCTGGTATTTTTGCCTTGAAATATTATTGTAAATTAATCCGGGACCGTTCAGCTGAGATTTCGCACAGTTTAGTAAAAAGATTTAAAATTTCCGTGTCAGCGTATGTTTTAGAGTTGATTTCCCAACATTCGTACTGCATGAAGTTGCTCCAGTGAGTGGTACGTGTATTTGAGTGCAAATAGATCTATTACTGGACGATGATTTGTATTGTAAAATAGCTTTACTGCAAGAAGTGAAAGGCTCTAATGGAGTGTCAAAGATTCTTACTAGAGGACTCCAAGTAGTTCTTGGAATCGAATTTTTCATTACATTCCTTCAATCCAATACCTTAGTGAACGTGATTTAGCACGATTTTATACGAGTGATTTACTTAATCTGCCCTTGGACATTGCAATAACTAATAAGTAACAGTATACAGTTAAGCGCATGATTGAGAAATGGTACAATTTCTTAATATGGATTACGCAAACGCTATGTTCACAACTGTCTTATTACATCTTCAATTATTTAACAGCACTTGCAGTAGTTAAAAAGAAACAGGAATTACTGATATATGGCAACGATCATAATGCTGGCAGTAGGAGAAGTTCCGTAACAAGAATATGCCCAGGAAATTTCGGTTTGCTTCCGTACATAGTACAGGGTCAGGAAAGGTTAGGTTCTAAACATGTATTAACAACAGCATCAAGGCGGGTAAGGGCGATGCTCTATGCAGCTATTGGTTATTTGGTTCAAATACAAATGACTCGCTTCATAAATGATAGCTTTTTCGTTGGAAGTTCGTTGGAGGCACAGAGTGTCACTAGTGTTTCATAAAAATGGCATGTGGTAGTAGTATTATTAAGGTGAGGTGGGAATGGATGCAAAGGACCCTTCATAATTCGCCTGACGTTTTGCATCTCTCCACTTTGGAGTCATATGCAACTATGGCGCCTCCTATTATTATTGCATGATCATGTACAACCCCGGATTTTTGAGAAAAAGGAGTAATATCAAACTGGCACATGATAAAAGAGAGCTTTGCCCCAACTACGTGGAGCTTAATGTCGATTTTCAGCGGCGAAGTATCTGGAGGTGCTATAGCGACAAGAGATAAGTGTGATGTCGCCTATGTCATTTTAGGTAACTTGGTAGAGCAATTTCCTTGACATCTTATTACCGGGTTCTATTCCAGTGGTGACAGTTTAAAAATACTCAAGTTTTTTATGAACTCATGATATAAAACTACATCTTTTTGAAGCTACACTATTTATCAGCAATAAAAATGTATCTAGGCCATCAGGAAATTGAACATAACACTGTTCCAAAAACATTAAACATCGAAATCATTTTAGTTACCGAAGGCCTCTTCAAATTGGAAAGAGTGATGTTTATCTCACCTTGATGGCTATCATTGGTTTCACTCATTTTTTCCGAAAACTGTATATTTATTCATATCTGTACTAGTATTATCTTTCAGTGTAACCAGTGACTGTTGAGAACGTTTTTAAACTGACTTCATTATTAAACACAGCTTTTGGTTTTATATTCTTGTTCTTATCCATTCATGTGTTATATTTTTGTTATTCGTATCACTATTTATTATTGTTTGTGTTTTTGTATCTATGTTATTGTGCTTGTCTCTGTTTCAGTGTTTCCTGTATTTGTGGTATGGGAATCTAGATGGGATTTTTCTGATGTTTATCCGCTAATCAAAATTGAGCGGAAACTAACTCAAAAACGAAAGTTCACGGGTGTGAAGGATTGTAAATGAAGTTTCTAAGTTGTAGATCAATTTCCATCTTCCTTGAGCTGTTGGATATTAAATACTTGTACGTTTTCGTTGGACCAGATTATGCACGTAATGCCTAAAATGAAGGGGCGTGGATTGCATAGCACACAAATACTATTTTACGAAGTCCACAGAAATGGGGATTGCGCGTCTTGTAGGCGAAGAGAGGCCATGCTCTCATATAGTATCAGTGTGGATTGTTTGCAACAGTTTCAACAAGGATTCACCAAAATTGATCTTACCGTGTTTGCGGGAGGGGTGATACTGGTTACATAAATTACGTACATGATCTGTATATTGTTAAAACGACCTGATGGGGTTGTCCTTACGTATTCTGAAAGCGTGCGGTAAATTGTGCATAATCGATCAAAGTGAAGAGCTGCGACTGAACAAAGCGTCGAAGGCATGAATGAATAAGGAAAAGGATTAGGATGATAATGATAGTGACGATCTTGATGGTGATGACTTTGGGGATGGTAATGTTGATGATGAAGATAATGATGAAGATAATGATGTTCGAAACAATAACTGGTACAAATGAATAACCTTAGTCAGCAAACCGATGGAAGTAAATTCGCTGTTAGCAACCTTTTCGTTGTTTGGTCTCGTTTTCATACGACGAGTGTCCTATCTATTCCTACTTTCATTTTCTCGAACTTATCTGTAGAGGTGTTGGCAGTAGAATTTGCAGCAGCCACTTCTTGGGCGTTGCGCAACGAATGTTCTTCATACTTCAAGGTCTGTTGCAGATTCTTCAGCTGTCTCCCATGTAATGCCGGCTAACTTCTGGTTGTCTTTGAACGCTCTTCTTCATGTGATTTTTGAAGTCCTCTTCTCCTTTTCCCTCCTACGGGGGTCCATTTCATTCCTGTTTTTGTAAGACGAGTGTCCTTTTCTCTTGGAATATGTCCTGCTGATTTCAGGCACCAAGCAGTGACTATTTCATGTAGTGGTTTTGATCCAGCCTTTCGGTGGATCTCTTCATTCGTTGTGTGGTTCTTATAGTTGACTTTATAACTTTGCCGTAGACATCTGTGGTGAAACGTGTCTAACGCTTTAACCGTGCTTTTCCATGTTTCGCAGGCATGGAGGACCATTGGTAGGACAACGGCCTTGTACACCCAAATTGTCTTTTTCGTACTTATTATTGACGTTGACCAGGTTTGGCTCATTCTTTCCTCTGCTCATATACAGAAGGAGGGGTGGGGTAGGGGTGTACATACGGAAGGTAGTTGTTTAACAGTTTAGCTGGTTGAGATTCGCTCTCTGCATTGCCATTTAATTTCTTTTGGCTTAACATTTCTTCTTTGATGGTAAGTGTTGTTAGCATTTTTCACTCTTCCTCGTTTGGACATACTGTGAAGCAATGCAACCACCATATAGCATGATATCTGTTTTAACACGTGAAAAGCACACATTTGTGCAACTCTACTATGTCAGTGTTCAGTAATAATATTTGAGCTATGTAGGATTTTTGAATTTGGAGTATTCTCACTTCCAAGAAACTTTATTTAACAATCTTTTTGTTTTCGTAAATCCTATTAAAAGGGTTAGAAAGTTTTCTTGTGCAGGAGTAAAATTTAGGTATCAAAAATTATTCTCTTCAGAAAGTAACAGTAGTGTACGCCCCTTACCCCCCTTCCAGGTCATACCCTGTAGTATGTAGCTCCTCGAGACCTCCCTATGTTACCAAGTAGATTAACAGTTCTCGCTCATGATTCTCGTCCTCCTTCCCCTTTCTTCCCTCCTTCCCCCTTCCTCCTCCCTCCTCCCTCCTCCCTCCTCCCTCCTTCCTCCTCCCTCCTTCCTCCTCCCTCCTTCCTCCTCCCTTCTTCCTCCCCCATTTCACTGTTTTATCGTATCTTTCCTTCAGAGACAACCGCCTTCTTTTTGAGTAATAAATGACAAATACTCAGTCATCTTACCTATTTGACCCCTCATTAGTGAAGCACAGGAGGGTAACATCTGAATGTTTTGCGCCAGCGAGGTGTAGGCATAAACAAAGGCCATAAAGTGGAGGAAGCAAAGGCATATCGGAGAATTCAGATCTCGTTCTAGGGCTAACAGTTGTGTGATACATGAAAACTCGAAGTGTAGGTGGCAGCAGATCTGGGATGAAAACAATTACCAATGGTAACTAGTCATCCACCCTGTTTCCGGAACCCCCTTTTTAATTAATTGCAGAGTAATAGGGTGTGCAGGTTTCATATGAACAATTTAAAGTGCTAATGATAATGATAAATCAGTCAACCGCCCTACTTCCATGCCCCCATCCCTCCTCAATTAAACACAGAAGACCAGGGTGGGGTCGCCTTTGGGTGTGAAGATTGCGGAAAAGTTCTTTCATTTGCTGTATGAAATGTAAGGAATGTCAAGGTAAACACTATTTATTGACGTTATAGTAGCTCTGTATTTAGTCAAGACGCGATACAGGAAAAACCTGATGTTACTATAAGCAACAGGTTCGGAAGGTGTGTTGGCAGTTCTGTTGTCTTTTTCCAGTCAGTGTTATTTAATGTAGGTCTCTCAATTTATCGTTTGTCACTGTCACGATGCGCATGTGCGTCAGGGACCATTGTTCATTTATGTCAACATCTGCTTTTCTGTAACCTTTTCTTCCTTCTACTGTTTTGTCTTCCCTTTAGCTCCTTCATCTTGTGTGTTCATCATTTTTCCGGATGGTTTTCTATTCACGTGTTTATCTCACCCTCTTGTTCCTCCTTTTCAGATTTCATTTAAATCTCCTTTAAGGTTTTCGCTTCTTGTCCTCAGTTCATCCATGCTTCCTTCATCTAAACGTTGATATTTTGCCTCTTTATTTTTTTCCAGCTGAGTTTCATCTTCGTTTTGATCATCGTTTGCTTTTCTTCTTGTATGCTCGTCTTTTCTTTTCTTTTCTTTTCTTTTCTTATTACCTTCTTTCATTTCATATTCTTATTCTTTTTCTCCTCTGTTCCTCCTCCCATTTGTTCTTCATCTTCCTTTCGTGTTATTTCTCCTTCTTATGTTCATCTTCTTTGCTGTTTGTTATTTCTTTTTGCATTTCTTCTTCCCTTTACTTTTTGTGTTTATCTTCTCTTCTCTTTATTCCTTTTTTATGTTTAATCTTCTTATTCTTTCGTTTTCTTCCTGTTGTGCTTTATCTTCTTTTCATGTTATTTCTACCTCTTATATTTCGTCATCTTTTCCTTCTGTTTTTGTTCATCTTGGTCCGTCTTCCTTCTTCTACGTATTTATCTCATCTTTAGTTTGTTCCACTTTTGCTTCCTCTTCCTTCCAGATTTTTTCTTCCACAAGTGCTCGATCTTCCTTCCTGATTTTTTCTTCCACACGTGCTTGATCTTTTTTCCTGATTTTTTCTCCCACCCACCGTCTTCCGTTTGTTTTTCTTCTCGTGATTCTTCTTCCTCTTACCTTGCTTCTTAATCCTGCTTCCATCTTCTTCGTGCTTATTTTGACTTTTATTTGTTCCGCTTTGTTTTATCTTCTTTTTGGGTTTTCTCCCTTTGTATATTTCATCTTATCCCCTTTCTGGTACTCCTTCGTAGGTCTCATTTACTTCCAGGTTCTACCTTCCTTTGTGACCTCTTGTGGATTTGTATGCCATTGTTTTACTGTCTTCCCCGTTACTTCCTTCTGCTATTTGTCAGTTCTCAGTTTTGTCATCTTCGCCCTCGTTTTCTGTGACGAACACGTGAAGACTCCTTTTCTGCCATGTATTTTCTTTTTGCTTCTTTTACGCCCTCTCTTCCTCTCTCTTCTCCTCCAGCTGGCTGATCTTGAGGATTTGAACAAAGCGAAATGATGTCAATGTTTAATCTGTTACTATGTAGTGCGTGACTCCCTCAGGTTTTTCCATGAGCATCAGGAACTGTATCCCAGTCTGTTTCTCATTTAGGTGCAAATGCTGGTTTTATCAGACCCAGGGGTATTATCCGACTCGCTCTTCGGACATTCTCCGCTTCATTTAGCAGCAAGGAATGGGCATACGGCGGTCATTGAATTTCTGTTAGACTGTGGAGTGAACATTAACAAAATGGTATGTTTTGAATTAGCAGTTAAACATTTTGTTTCGTGATAACATGACAGTTGTTGTTGTTATTTTCTCCACTGTATCGTTAAGTTGTCCATTGGATCCTCAGTAAACTTTCATGCAACATTTGACTTGTCCATAAAGATCTCTCAACCTTTCAGGATGTCACATTTGAAGAGAATTGAAAGTCATGGCAGGGAAGTTGCCAACTTGTGCTAGTTTAGTTAATTCTTCTCTTGGCATATGATAAAGATATTCTCCATAGAAGAAATGGATATGTTTTCTAAACGTAATTTGTGGAAGCGAGGCTTCAGGTACTTAAAGCCACATCTCCACTAGACGACTTTTTTACGATCGCTGCATCGATTGCCACAAAACTCTCGACGAAAACACTTTGCTTATCTCCACATGAAAACCTGAAAGGCGATCGTCATCAGCATTGTTGTCTAGACTTTGGCCAGTAATAACTGTGTAAGCCATTCTCAAACCAAAGAGATCGCCAGGCGCAAGCACGAAACCGGCAGGGGGCACGCGGAAATGCCCACCCAAACTGCCAAGACAAGCCATTAGCTCTTAATGCTACGGAGGGTTTACAGGCCAGTCTTGGTTATTTGCTAACATAATATTCAAAATGTTTCCTAGATTAGAAGCCCTCGCATTGCTGCCCGCCGCCATGATAAAATGCCTGATTTGAAGAGACTAAGGCCAGAAAGAGGTTACGAATAAAATCGTCGGACGAAAACTAGAAACCATTTCTACTTTTCGTACCGCGAATTATTTCGCCGCAGCGATGAAGAAAATGCTAGCTGCACGTGCGTAACCACGATCGCTGCAGCGATCGTCATAAAAGTCGTCTAGTGGAGATGTTGCTCAAGACATTTAAGGCTCTTCTTGTTTTTCCTTTCTTAAAAATCATACTTCTTTTAAATTTGAAGATCGTAATACATGTCTCATTACACCTGCAAGCGGACGGAAAAGTAGCCCCACCCCCCACACGCTTCGTTACATCATTGTTTCCCGCGGAGATTAAGCTATTTACATTGATCTGTGTTAATTATTTTCTTTTATTTTTTATTTCTGCTTTGGTAATTATTTGATGTTTTTGGATTAAGTTAGTTATACCTTGAGTCGATGTTGATATGTATCATTCGCCCTTCATTTTTAGTGTGAATCAGGAACGGCACTCCATGAAGCTGCGCTTTACGGGAAAACAGACGTAGTGAGGTTATTGCTTCAAAGAGGTAAGAATTGAAAGAAATGAATCTGAATCGTACTAAGTACCGGCGCCTCATGAAGAGGAAGTCCTTACAAAATTGCACTCAATATGGTCGTACTTCTTTCTTCTCCTTTCTTCAACGCCGATGTGTACCAGCATTTGGCGACAATTAAATGGAGGGTTTGCATAGTGCATCAATAAAAGAGCAGTCTTCTCTTTTCTTCCCCGTCCAGTAGTTGCAGCCCTTGTGTTCGTCTTCTTCGCCCTCATCTCCCCCTTTCTTTCCTCCTTCGTCTTCTAATTTGCACTCTCCTTCTTCATCCTCTTCTTCATCCTCTTCTTCATAATTTTCTTCATCATTTTTTTCATCCTTCTTCCGCTTCTTTTTCATCTTTCTTTCGTCTTTTTCTTTGTCTTCTCGTTCGTCTTCTCGTTCGTCTTCTCTTTCCTCTTGTCTTACCTGTTCTCTTTCCTCTTCTCTCATATTCTCCTTCGTCTTCTCTTTCGTCTTCTCTTTCATTTTCTTCTTCGTCTTCTCCTTGGTCCTGTCCTTGGTTTTCTTCCTCCTCGCCCAATTCGTCTTTTCCTTTGTCTTCTGCTCCGTCTTCTCTTTCTTCTTGTTCCTCCCTTTTTATTTTTTGTTGTCTTTCTCTGTTGTATTCATTCCGTTAATCACATTCTTCTAAATTCTTTACAAGTTACTCGACTTTCAACAAAACCACTCGTCTACTCAGAACACTTCATAGCATAATTCTGCATCAAAACTGATCTAGCGTTCTATCGTGGCATTAAATAGACCAACTAGGTCCTGAAAATGATATTTCGGTTTATGTCATGTGATTATTAACCTTATTTGATCGGTTCATTGTAAGCATCTCTTTGTAGCTTTTTAGAAAAAGTCCCTGCGCAAAGCCACTATAATTTACAAGAATGTGAGGGAAAGGTTTGTAATTTATGGAGTTAGAAGAGGGAGGAGAAGAGGAAAGAGGAGAGACAAGAGAAGAGGAAGGAGAAGAGCAGGGAGAAGGGAAGAAGAGGGGAAGAAGAAGGGAAGGAGGAGATAAAGGAGAAGAGAAGAAGAAGGGAAGGAGGAGAAGATGGAGAAGAGGGAGGAGAAGAGGAAGGAGAAGGAGTAGGAGAAGAGCAAGGAGAGGGGAAGAAGAAGGAAGGAGGACAGGAAGGAGAAGAAAATGGAGAAGAGAAAGGAGAAGAGGACGGAGAAGGAAAGGAGAGGAGGAAGGAGCAGAGGAAGAAGAAGAGGAAGGAGAAACCAAGTGATGTTTCAATGTTGTCGTTTTAAAACGCTTCTTCACGTCTAGTTCTTCCTATTGTTATTTTTAATAGAAATATCGATCTTAACTTTTGTTTAATCAGGAGCTGATGTGAATGCTAAGAACACAAAGAATGAAACAGTACTGGATCTGATTGAAAGCATACCATCACAGAGGTCCCAAGAAATAACTGCAATTATTTATGGTAAGATACCCCACTGTATGCACTCCTTGGAGTAACGAACTATAATGAAGTTCGTCTTTTTCGGATAGGCGTGAGGATTTAGTAGTGTGTTAGCGTATTTGCCTCAGGTTTACTTGTTTCATATAACTAGCTCTTTGTACGTTGATACACGTGTACATACTTACACATGTACATGTAGATTCTCACATTATTACACTTGTATGATAATAATAACAGAGCACACGTAATACCTACATTTGTAATTACGCACTTGTATATTGATACTAGCAGAGTTCACGTAAGCTCTACATGTGTAATTCTGAGTTCGTACAAAGTTAGCCATGCGCACACGGATTTGGAGGGCACAAGTGATGGGCTTATTTCTCTTTGTTTGTAAAGACCGTACAAAACGTACATTTTTTCTCACTTACTCTCGGGTATTGATTAATCTTTACACAGTAGTGGAATAGTGGTAGAGTGTCAGACTCACAATCCAAGGGTCGCGAGTTCAAACCGACCCTGAGCTTCCCTGCCACCATCACGGAGGGACTGTGCTCTGTCATCTGCTCTCGTGAAGTGAGTAAACTATGAACTGTACTCACCTTCCTAATAAATGGGTATATATATGTATTGATATTCGTTGCCTGTTATTCGAAAGTCACAACAAAGCGAATTTATTGCTATGGTTGGCAAAAAAAGGAACAGGAAGTCGAGTTGTTTCGATGCGTTTATCCCCAGTCAGAAACTGGGCTTAGCATATCGATTATATTGAAGGCGAGAAGTTATCCTCGATAAATTTATTGGGTTGAGGTGAACCCAGATCCTTCGCTACAATTATAATGTGTATGTTTGGTATGGCAATTATTCAAAATGATGTCTGTTCTTGCCATTTTTCTTATTGCAGAAAAATCACAACTACTTGGAGTAAATGATCCCAATGTAAGTATATGTGCTTGTGATGATAAACGTACTTACGATTCTGTAATGTTACTCTTACGCATTTATACCATTACACACACGTGTATATGTGCGCACTTGTACATTTACAGCTCTGCATGTATGCACACTTGTACATTTACAGCTCTGCATGTGTGCACACTTGTACATTTACAGTTGTGCATGTGTGCACACGTGTATATTTATAGTTGTGCATTTGTGCATACTTGTACATTTACAGTTCTGCATGTGTGCACACTTGTACATTTATAGTTGTGCATTTGTGCACACTTGTACATTTACAGTTCTGCATGTGTGCACACTTGTACATTTACAGTTCTGCATGTGTGCACACGTGTACATTTATAGTTGTGCATTTGTGCACACTTGTACATTTACAGTTCTGCGTATGTACACACTTTTTTACACTACAGTTATGCATTCACATGTTAGTTTATACGCTTGCGTATGTTACTTGTCTTTTGCCTGAAATCATTTATCTGTTCACGTCGATTTGTAGTTGACGATGAGCCTTCTGTTTCTATCATTTAAATAAAGCTTCGATCCGCAACTGATTCCTTTTTACTATTTAAACTTTATTGTGATTTTTTAGATGCGGTCAAAATCTCTAACGTATTCAGGCAAGCAGCCAGACTTTCTTCCTCCAGGTGGTCCAAGCGGAACGTGTAAGTTTGAAATCAAGTTTTCGATATCGTACTTGTAGGTGTGCAGCGGTGCATGGATGTTCGATTGATCTGTGTAATTTTTTGGTTAAGACGAGCCAATAACGTCGAGAGGATGGGAAAGGAGGGTCAAGTGCTACAAGCCCCGTTTATTAAAGTTTTGGAAATTTCAGAATCATTGAGCATATAGACATTTTTGGTTCATAAGTATCGTGCTGTTTTAGATGCTGCCCTTCTTTAAGCTAAATAATGCACCCTTGACCGTAACAAGTTCATTGATGTATCAAATAGATTCTCCCCAATATCAGATCCAATTTAAGCAGTTCGAATCACAATCGTATTTCAGATTGATTTATTCATAATTCATCTATGTATTTCTTGCATGCACTCTCTACATATAACAGTAATTTATAACTGATATATTCTTCCCAATTTTCCTTTACAGTTCCACCACAGATGAAGGTAAGTGATGATTCTTTCTATGCCTATTTCAGATGCCTGTATCGCATTGTGCTTGTTTTGAAATGATACTCTGTAGGGTAATATATTGCTTGTTTCGTTCATGCTGTACTGTAAATTTTTTGACTGAGAGTGTCTTTTTGAAACCATTTACTAGGTAATTCTCACCGAGTGGTGCGTTTGCTTGTAATGTTGACAGCCTTAATCATGTTTAAACACCGACCTCCTTTTTGCCTCACTGAGGGACTCCACTACTCTCTGTATCACAGAATCCAATCAACCATACATAGGTCATTATTATGCAGACTTGGTTGCGTAAAGCTCAATTGTGTGAGGAGCTTTGGTATGTTATGTACATGCATACATATACATAATACAAATATACATGCAAAGCACATTCCAA
>JAAAKL020011510.1:0-13610 GCA_010016065.2 Carybdea cf. marsupialis auct. non (Linnaeus, 1758) | reverse complement strand
ATATGATAACTGAAGTTATGCCCTCAAAATTTCATAATCAGATTGAAGATGGTTATCCAGATTAGTTGATCAAAATTTCATTCTTTTTATAGCAGTGTCAACTGATAGCAGTTACATGCATTCCTCCTCCTCCATTTGAATACCCTAATTAATCCCATTTTGACAGACAAGTCCTTTTCTATTTCATGGTTGAACTGGATCTCCATGTAAAGTGAATTATTAGCTTTTTGACCTTGTATTTTCTCCTTTATATATACTAAGTTTAAAAAAAATAATATGAATGGCAGGAAAAGGAGCTAGTTATTTATTACTTATTGCAAAAGCTACTTGAATGTTGAATTTCAGGAAATGTTTTCAGAATATTAAATGTACAGTGTTTTTTACGCCACAAAAAGCTTACATAACCAGAAAAAAGTGTTCTTGTTGGTACTGTAAACTGCAATCCTTTATATGACTTCTTTAATTTTTATTCTTCATTTTACTTTTTCTTATTTTTATTCTCTTCAAGGTTCTCGTTTTATTTATTAAATTGGAATTCTTTGTCAGTGTTGGAACATACATTTTACAAAACTTGGTAATTATAGGTATATTGCCAAGTATGAATTTCTCAAACAATGCCTGAAAAAGTTGAAGATAACAGTTGGAAAAACTCAAGCCTAAGGCGAAGAAACAGTGATCCAGTATGTTATGTTACTACAGACGAAGATGCAGACGTTGGATTTATGAAGCTTTATGAAGACACTCTTCAAGATCTTTTGCAGAAAGTTCGAAAAGAGGATAAAACGACCAATGATTTGCAAGGTAGGCATTAATAGTTTGGCTGTTTCCAATCATCAGAATTACCACCATAAACCAATGGTAGTTGGGATTCTGATTGGTGAATCATTTTCATAACTCATAACTCAACTGTCACGGTTCAACGTAAAAAAAAAAAAAAAAAGAAAAAAAAAAGTTATAAATGCTTGCTAGTATTTAAGACAAGTGCAAATTATTTTGCTCAAAGTGTAGGCAATGGGCAATTCACTAAGTCAGAAAACTGTTGAGCTAGCTGAATGAGATTTTAAGGGATAGATTTGTCGTCCAACTTCAGACTTGGAACATTTTTGGATGTTATTTCAAGCTTCTGTCTCCATCCCCTCTTTTTGGATTACTTACTTCTCATGTAAATTTCTTGTTCTAAATCCATAATCTTTTCTTCTAAATATTGTACAATGAATGAAATTGGTCTACTCAAGCAATTTCAACTAATATTAATTTTTTCTCTTGTTTTGTTGAGTTTTTGAGTTATAGCCCTTTTTTCAGTTATGTACCTCTTGAAGTTCGAAGAAATCTGTAATTTTCTTTTATTTTGATATGCTGTTAAATAATTTTCTTGAAAGTGCATTAAGTGAAAAAGGCTCATATCCCACAACGTCTAAACATCCGTAACAAAATAATTTTTTTCAATTTTGACCTGAAAGTTTAAGAGACTATCATGCATGACAAACATGACATGTTTGGTTTTTAACAAGTTTAGCAATCAAATAGGCTTTTTACTATCAAAGATTCTCACCAAAGGGTGCTGGTATTCTTCAAAACAATTCATAAAGTCAGGGACTTTTTCTCTTGGAAAATTTACGAGAAAGAGAGAAAAAAAAATTCAGTTATGTTTCAATAGGCAGTTTCTGAAACTGTTCGCCTAGCACTATGCTCTTACCAGCACCTTTCTTCAATGCTTCAAACCAATTTAAAATCAGAAGCATGGCATTACATCTATGGATAATTGGGAAACTTTTTTTTTGAGTAGCCAAGGTATTATTTTGTGGTAATAGCATAAGTATCTTGCATAGGCATTATTATAATAAGTAGCCAAGTCATTATTTTGTGTTAATAGCATAAGTATCTTGCATAGGGCTTTTTATCTGTTTTTCATGACAATAATACAGATAAACCACGGTAGATAGATAAATATTTATTCAAATACAGTAAAAAAGAAAAAAAAATCTAAATACAAGCATACACATTACGTGAACAACACAACAAGATTCTATGGCCAGGAAGGCAGGGAGAGAACGAAAAAAAGACGCTGATAAAGAAAATGAGGAGCAGCTACCCTCAACTGACTACTTGCCGAAGACCAATACTGAACGAATTGCCATGTGCGATCAAGGTTGCAGCAATAGTTCCAATCCAATAAAAAGTGAACCACGGCACATAGTAACCAAAAGTTCAGAAATTGTTTTGAAAAAAACACTTTCTGGTCAGAAAAAGTATTGTCTGTTGCTGATTCAGTTTAGGCTCTATTATTCCGGTTAATCTTAATAGTAAAAGTTTATTGCAAAAAATATGAAAATTTTGGAAAAGAGCCTGAAACCTCTCGATAGTTATGTCAGATTAAAATGAAAAGTACACGATTAAAATCGTTATGATTGTAAACCCTACCAAGGAGGATGACAGCGCCAACCTTGAACAACAAAGAAAATCACTTTTTTACATGGATGATTGAACTAATGATTGTAGAGTGTTGGGAGAGGGCTCATTGGAACGAAAATTTTTGTATCTAGTGTCTTTAAGTAATAAAAGAGATCGTACCAGAGCAAAGGGATGTTTTCTGGTATCTTGTGCCACCAAACTTCGATTTTTTCCCAAAGAAAGTCAACATGCTAGAGAATAAAAATTTTAGGATAGCTAATCAATTTTTCATGGTCTAAAACCTTAAACAGGATGTTTTCTTCCCTCCATTCCCACTTCCCTTCATCTTGACAAACCATAGTAAAGTGGTGTTTTGTGCAAATTAACACTGATACATTTTTTTTTTTGCTCAAGGAGGGTCAATTTATAGGGGAATTGAGCCAATCGATTTTTCATAGTCTAAAATCCAAAAAAAAAAGGTTTTCAGCTCACGTCTGGAAAAAGGGCTCTAAAATGTGACGTCAATGCTGCAATAGGCTCCATTCTTATTCTTAAATCGTCAGCTGATAATGAAATGAATACTCCTTGATTACCACGCTTTTTGATAAATTGTCATCAGGTGATGATCGTTATGATTAACAAGAGATCATACCACAGAAAAGTGGTGATATTTGCCACTTTGTGCCACAAAATATCAAATTTGTCCATAGAGGATCATATGCCTAGACATGCAAATACGCAGATAGCCAATCGATTTGTCATGGTCTATTACCTCTAACCGGAGGTTTAAGGCCCCCTAGCATAAACAAAAGAGAGGAAAATCATTTTTTAATATATGGTTAGCATGTGTCTCAGTATTATTGTCTAGATATTTTTTCTCTTTGGGCTAGCAGGCTACTGCAAGGTCACACAGAGGTATTTAATAATTCATTGTAAAGCTACTGCCTCTGTCTACATGGCTCTTATAGGTAAATCTTAATAACCCTATTTTAAAGAGCCATGTGTCACCTTCTGGAGTGGTAAGCCTGGAAGACATAATAGAGGTACCATAAATATCTCCATGGTTGGATATCCCTAACTGGGGCTTAAAATCTCTTTTTTTATATACTCTTCCTCACAGCCTCAATGTCATTTATTTATTTTCATTTTTGTGAAAATAATTGGATTTCTTATCTGCAAATTTTCAAACTTTTTTGTGATAAAATACCCCTTGGACTCTTTACTTATGTCAAAAACCCGTAAGTTTAAGGGAGGTAGGAAGTAAAGTCTATGTATAGTTGTATTCTAAATGTCGCATTTAAAAATGGAATATATTGACTTGCTTAGTTTCATTGCCTAAATTAAACAAGGATCTTTTTGTAAGTTTTATTGTGTATGTTATAAAAAAAGAACAAAAATTAATTTAAACAACAACAACAAAGTTTTATTACGGAAGTAAAGAGCTAAGTGGAAACGCGAAATCATACAAATATTGCTTCGCAGATTGTGCAAGATGTATCTACAAAACTAGTTTTACTGAAAACACAATATCGACCAAAAAAAGGATGTTCTGCTAGGGTCAGAAATTTTCATGAGTAGCCTACACAAAGTAAAAATCTAACTTATAAGTCTCTCAATAGTCTTTTACTGAATACAACTTTTTGTATATAATTATAATTCTCTAAAAAGTAGCAAGTTCAGTTTTCAGTACAGTTCTAGATTTTCAGAATTTTGCAAATATAGGAAAATATCAAAAGTCAGTTTATCTGAGCAAGTTTTGAGATATATTTGAACAATTGGCGAAGCAATAGTTTTTTTTTCGTTGCAGTTTCAGCTTTGGTCTTTACCTCTACAAGAATTATTTTTTTTTTTAATTAACAATGAATAATAACATACAGTTGTAACTTGCCCCAGAAACATCAACCGTGCGGTAGCATCAACAATAAGTCAGTAAAGACATAAAAATGAGAAAAAAAATTCCTGATATCAAAAACGCCTTTACAATTTTTCTGAATTCACCAAATGGGTGACATTTTTTAGCTGAATCAGAACAGAGGGTTTCAGGCAGCATGAAAATCAGTCAGGGGATTGAAGTCAAATCTGAATGTGAAACTGAAGGGAATTTAAATGTTACAAGAAATACAAAGAGGGTATTTGCAATGGTCAAAGACAAGAAAAGGACTAGTTCTGAGGGCTAGAGGAGCATCACCATGTAATTGAGGAAAAATGAAATACATTTATAAAAGATTTTGAAGCGATTTCATATCAAACAACGGGTTATTGGTTAGGACTATTTACTTCAAGGATAATGTTATTCGCTTTATCATATACATTAGGAAGCGGTAACAGAAGGGAAGCAGACGTCAATATCCACATAGCAGGGCAATAAGAAGCAATGTAACAAAAATTTTGAAATAAATTGGTATAGTTAACGACCATTATATTAAACAGTTTATGGTAAAGAACTGTAAGTAAGGAGTGATTCAGCCCAATACTAGCCGAAACTCTATAAAACGGAATTTTAATAAAAACAGATACCTCAAAAGAATTTTTCTTTTTATGTTGATTCCAAATATATAAAATTCTTTAAGTTTGTTTAGTGTTACCAATCAAAAGTTCAAAAAATTCAAGATGGCCATTTGAATCAACATAGTTGAAAGGTCCAATTATTATACTATAGGTGATGGCATGGCCCTTAGTAAGTCCCTGGGGTAAGGGGTGTAAGTTCTGCAATTTGCCCGTATTTTTCGAATGTATTTGCTATTGGGAAATAATACGAGAAATTTGCGGGGTAATTTTCTAGTAGGAGGGGAGGGAGGAGGGAAGAATTGTCCACAGACAAATTCTTTTGGAGAGGAAAGTTTTCGGGGGCATTTTTCGAGTGGAAATGTTACACGGAGGGGGGGGGGTATTTCCTGGCATGATTTGAAAAAAAAACTTCAGAAATTAAATATAGAAAAACAAGCTTTTTCAACTGAAAGTAGGAACAACATCAAAACTTAAAACAAGCAGAAATTATTCTGTATATGAAGTGGGACTAGCCAAACACAAGGGCTGTTGAATGAAAAGTATTTTTACAGAACTTTAAGCGTAAAGAGCGAGGGCTGAGGAAAGGGCAGTCCCCATCGTATACAGAATGATTGTTTTTCGTTTAAGTTTTAATGTTGCCCCTCAGTTTCAGTTGAAATTTTTATTTTATATTTAATTTAATTAGATGCCTACATAGTCTAATGTTCGACATTATTTTTAACTTTGCTGACATTTATATGAATTTGTCCCTTTTCTACAAGATATTTTGTTTTTCAGGCTTTCTAAATCACCAGCAAAATTATGTTGACAAGCTCCTGAAAGAAATAAAACATCTGAAAGAAGAAAAACAGAAAATGTCGTTTGAATTGTTTGCTGCCAAAATGGAGGTCGAAATTCTGAAGAAGCAACAGTTGTGCATCTATGAACGTGGGTACATAACAGGTATGTGCTCATTTCAGCCACGAAGTTTCTTTCTTATAAGTTTTGAATTTGTATTAATAAAAAGAATTGTATTTGTATGATATACCTCCTGCCAATCAAGAAGTGAGGTTAGGTTAATCCTAATAAAATGTACCTAAGTATGATAAAAATATAATACTTTAGAAACAAATTTGGGCTATATATTTGCACAGCGGGTAAAAGTACGGGTTAAAGTACAGCAGGTCTGCATGCAAAATGTGTTAGCTACAAATATTCTGATACTATGAAGTAAGAATTGTTTTCTGACTTCACAAAAATATATTTTCCATCTATTCTCTCGCTTATCTTTGTATTGTCTCACACTAGGGTGAAAGAAACTGGTTTAAAGTGGTTTACAACGAACAACTTGAGTGGTAGAGAGTATATCATACAAGTACCAAAAGAATGTTGGACCAAATTTTTCAAGAAAATGTTTGCAACCATTCAGCCTTGTGCAGAGAATGTAGAAAACGGAAGAAATCCTGATCTTTGACACTTTCTGATGTAGAAACGAAATAATAACAAAGGTACCATAATCACTTTAGCAATAGCGTCTACAGTTAAATATAACCGATTTAATTAAAATTTTTAATTATGTGACTGCTGATGTTGTTTTATCTTTCAGTCTGTGGCTTAATGGAAATGAAAGATATATTTTTTTTTTAAAGCTGCTAGTTATTGAAAACGTTTTATATTTTCTTTTCTTCTAATTATGTTTTAATTTGCATTCTAATTATTCTCTCATTTCATTCTATATCCTAATAATACTCTATATTCTAATTGTTTTCTATTTGAAACTATATTCTAATTCCTTCTAACCATGGACCGTCATCTTATGCTAGTTGTTGTATATGTTGTCTGTCGGCTTTTTCATTATGACCTCGCCAAAGGTGGTACTCTGCTACTAATGAATGGGAATTCTTCCCTTATTGATAGATACTTCAGTAAGGGAGGAATATATATTTTGACTTGCCTCAGTTCATTGAAGTAAGAAAGTCATGAACTATATATAAGTAAATTAGTTCAAAATCGCATTGTGCTGGTCAATTAATTTAGCACAGTAGGTTTTGTGTGCCCTCTCCTGTTGCTTTAAGTATTGGTTTGAAGAGGAATAGCGGAAAATTCACGAGGTCCTTTTAAATAAAAAAATGTTTTAGTATCTTTAAAAAGTTAATGTTCAAGTGTTATTATATCTAGGAAAAGAGCAACCGGTCTTGGCTTTGTGATGGTGAAGATCCCGATTAAAGAGTGTGAGAAACTGATAAGGCAGGAAACTAGGTTTTATCAAAAGGAAGAAAAAACAATCAACGCCATCTAATATTGCCTTACTCATTATTGGATTTGTTTTATAGTATAGTATAAATATACAGTGTAGTATAAAAATCTGACACAAAAACCCTCGCTAGGCCATAGCCACAAAAGAAGAAGAAGAAAAAAAATAAAGCACAAAACAATTAATAGAGTCAATTAAATAAATGAACAAAACGATTAAAACAAGAAAAAATACCATTCAAAAAAACTAATACTAACGAAATTATTATATAATATCCTCATGGCGGGCCAAGCCCATATGAATAAACCGTGCCGGAATCCTAATATTAATGAAAAAACCATTTTCCAACAATTTTTCCACCACAGTTATTCCCCCTTATCCACTCCAAAAACTTCTCGCAAATCCCTTAACCCTTTACACTTTCTCAGAAAATGTAATAAATTTTCCTCCCAAGTCTCTACATATCAGACAACTGTAAGAACCACTTTTTGTCCTTACTCTTCCCAAATATCATCTTCTTTTCCCAAGTGGCATAAAATTAACTCTACCAGAAATTGCCCATTTAATATCATCCCTAGACAGCCCAGTTCTAAAACAACCCCCTCGTCTCATGTCTCTTTTACCCTAGAATATAAACGAAGATATTCAAACGCACTTCTGAATTTCCTGATCAATTTAAGTTGAATGTACCTGTTTAGACACCTCTCCTGCTTCCCTATCTCTGCCATAGCCACAACTTCATTCACCAGAAATTCTACACGAATCTAAAATTGCCTTAATCTGCCCTGTTCGCGAACATCTTCTCCCGTCTAGCTGAGACTCTGCCAATGCTTCTCTCACTAACCTATGCTTCTCCATACTTACCTCTCTTTCCCAATAGTTCACCATTTTTACTAGCATCGTACTTTTTAAAGACAAGATTCACAAATCACCTGTAATAAATAAGCTTTTAAACTTCTCATTTCAACATAACATCCTTTTATATTACTTTAATTGTAATTTTTTTTAATCTAGCACTCCCTATCAAAACCTCAAATTTATGCTTCATACTCCATTACCGACCTAATCTTAGACTGTAACACCCACTTCTGTAACTTAACATCTCCAAGACCTACTGATCTGAAACAACGACTTGGAACCATTCCTGTTACCCTATTCCCCTTGTGTTCAACCAATTCTATATGCTTACACCACGTACCGTCCTTTGTTAACCTACACCCTAAGTTATAAACTCATCAACTACAGGTAAATCTTATCCCTCTTTCTTCCCCTTCCCACTTTTTCTCAAAACCGCTGATTTACTAACATTAAATACGAGCTTTTTCCACTGTAGATACACCTCTTAAATATTCAAAAGCATCTGTAAGCTTTTCACTGAGTCAGCCAACAGAATACTGTTATCAGCAAGCAGTAGAACAAAGAGCCGCATCAAGTTGAGATGTACCTGTGGAGTTTACTTTTGCTCAAGCTTTTTCTCTGTATCATTCAAATAGAGTGGTGAAACCGGGCAAACCTTGCTTCACTCCAAGGCTACTTACAGAAATTATAGAGAAAGATTTCTCAACCCTTACTGAAACCTTAACTACATAATAAATATTAACCAGTATTTCTACAAAACGTACCGGTAGGCCTAAATCGAATAAAATCTCTGTTAATAAATCCCCTCTAAAATCATCAAACGCGCCCCTAAGATCTAGAAACGCAGACCATAATCTGCCATTATTCCTCCTAGTAAATTTTTTAACTAATATAAAAATCTTATGTACCTCAGAGTAAATCTTTCAAAAACCAGCCTGTATTTCACTTGATTTTCTCCCATTTTCCAGCTAAACATCTAATTTACTTTGTCGAGTCTTCCAAAAACACTTACACCTACTGTTCCCCAAGTAAATACTTTTATAGCTGTGAGGACTCATCATGTATTTTTAGAAAGATAAACTACAATTTAGGTTGACCATGGCGAAAGCCTCTGAGACTTGGAAAAATATTAGAAAATTTTGTATAAGTAAAGGGTCCAAATCCAGAGGCGATTGGGAATACCATCTGTTTCAAATATAGAAGATTACTTCAGATTATTCAACTCCGCCAAGTTTTCTCCTCTGGAATAATTTACAACGTTGAGATCATTCTGGTTAGGTGGTGATTGAAGGGTCTCGCACACATTTAAATATGCGCTTAATTTCTGTTGTGGAATCCTCACTCCAAACTAACCTTCCTTTTTCTTTATTTTCTAAATATTCTCGCCAACTTTACGCTCGTGTTGTTATTTATGCTGGCTTCTAGTTTCCTAAATTTTTCTTGAGATGCTGCTAAAATTCCAGATTATTGCCGGAACAGAAAGCTTTTCCTAGTAGATCTGCTGTCAGCTCTTCAAAGACTGTCTTCTTCATTTTAATCAATCTTGGAGCCTTTCCGCTGCAAACTGAAGTCGCTTTCTCTGAGAAATCCCATCCTCGTCGAAAAAAATTACAAACTATTTATCTCTCCGTCTTTTGGCTATTTTCTGACATTCAACATACATAATTCTAGCGATCCTCTCTAGGGAATCTTCTTTTTTTTTTCCTTTCTTTGCTATTGCAAAGAAACAGGTTGCTACCTGTTGCTGCTGTGAAATCTGATGAAATGTTCTTTTAATGTGTTCTCTCCTTCCTTTTCTAAATTCAACTCCTTTTTTACACCTCATTCTGTACCATGAGATCAACAATCCTTTTATGGGTCTTTTCTCCAGAATCACCATGATTCCTTCTAAATAACCTTCATGAATGAAGCCCCAATGGCACGTAAGCAGATCTGGCCACCAATCAAGCCTCAAAAATCCCTACTAAAGGGTAAAAGAGACATCTACTAAAATATAATCAATAGCACTTGGAGGTGTCTCTGAAAAACACGCAAAACACCCCACAAACTCATGCTTGACACAGGGAAACTGTGTTAAGAGTAAATTCTTTTTAATTTTTTAAAACTTTCGTGTGTTGAAAAAAATCCCACTACCTCAAGATGTATTGTTTGGCATAATTATTCATAAATTAATTTGTGTTAATAAGGGCATAGATTGCTTTTACTTCCGAGATTTTGATCAGGAATTGACCGTAAATAGTCAAAGAGTGAAAGAGGTTTTTCTGACGGATTTTGCTTAAAATTTTGCTGACGATTATCAGACAGTAGGAACTTCTGTGTTGTTGAACCTTTCCTTGTCGCATAGTCTGCGATGTATTTATGCTGTTCGGTATTCAGTGAAAATACTAGATGGCGTTAGAATTTTAATAACGATTTCAAATAATGTTTGCATTCTTAAAAAAAAATCGATAATGTTTACCTTGATTTTTGTCCATTAGCGAAATAAAACTCATTTTGTTTTCCGGTTTTGCTTCCAGCAAATATTTCCATACTCTGATTCTTCTATTTATTTTCGAGCTCTGAAAATACGAATTCACGTTAAACTCTCAGCTGGTTGAAGCTAATGTTCACACAAAAAAGCACTATTTTCTCAAAATTATGCTTAAAGGAATAGTGTCAAATTACTACCTTTGCAAGATGTACTGTCAAGTCGCTGTTTTTCTAAAAATAGTACAGGTGTGCCGCAGGTTGGAACAACAAAGGAGATACCGGATATGAAACATTCTCATTTCATTGTTCGCCACGGTTATGTTTATGGTCATCTTTATTAATATCTGGAGATAGAGTGACATGTGACGCGGTTGTTGTTTTTTTAATTTAAATATTTTCTGGCATTTCCTTGTGCGATTCCTTTTCAAACAGTCATATGGCTAAAAGTTCAATAATGTTAAGCTACTGAATTTTGGCAACCAGTTCGCCTCACTAAGCTTTTAAATTGAATTTTAAGGAAATTTAAATTGGAGAATGTAGTTTTTTAAAGTTTAATTCAATTTTGTCAGTTCAGTTTTTTTCAAAGTCTTAGATATACAGTTTTAAAATGATTGGCTGTACAGGGCATATTGCTCTTTATCGGAACATAAATATAACTAACAACAAATAAGGAATAAAAAGACAACCACACTAATACAAATTTACAGTTTCATTTGATTGAATGACAATTTTTTGTATGAAACATTCTGCTTATGATTGTAGCAACGATTCCAATGTAAAAAAAAAAAAAAACTGTCAGGGAAGGAGAATCCGACACTACCTAGATGAAAAGAGAGAGAGATAGTGTATTAATCGTATTTTTTTTGACAAACCCTAGCACTGTAAAGACAATGGAATATAGCAGAACTGAAAAGAGCGTATAATTAAAATAAATTGTGGCTTATAAGTAACTTCATGTTACCAACAAAACTATAGTACTACGACTACTAACAACTCACTGAAGCACCAAGGCGCCTAAGGTCAACACAGCTGCGCACGCTCTTCCTCCATCCCAATATATTCAAAGCTTCCTTATTTAGTCCCTTCCAAGGGACTAAATGGAAGGGATTGGAAGTCTCTTCCAATCTTTCCTTACAACATCATCCCACCTTGTTTGGGGATGACCTGCTTTTTGTTTGGCCCCGGACGGCTGGCGGACTAGGACAGTCTTGGGCAATCTGTCATTCTTCATCCCCAGAATAAGCTCTAGCCATCTCAAACCTTTCTCTCATTATAGCCCTAGAAAGCGGGCTCGAACCATACTCTTAGTACTGCTTAGTGTTTGGGTCAGTCAGTTTACCCAAAGCAATTTGTAGGCAATTTTTCTGGAAAACATCTGGGCAATCCTCCTCCGCTTTTTGGAGCACCCATTCTCAGTACTATACTTGATCATTATAGCTTCCAATATTCTAATCTTGGTTCGTAGACTTATCTTCCTATTCTTCCAAACTTTTTTCGACTTTGAAAAACCCTGGGCTTTGGCTATTCTACTTTGTTCCATGCAGCCACTCTCTTTACTAATAATACCATCTAGGTAGGTGAAGCTGTCCACTTGATTGATCTTCTTGTTACCCAACATCATCTTTTCCTCTTCACTTATTCCTCTTCTTAGCGACTTAGTCTTCTTATTCTTAAATCATGAGCATAATCTAAGTCCAGAAGAGCTTTTAATGAAGTATGGGACTGTAAAATTTAGCAGACGCACCAATTCCAAAAATTTGCTGCTGATCTTTCCCTTTAACCTTGTGAGCCATTTTTCTGTCAAAATACTAAATGATTTTATAGTATTCTGTTTTTATCTTGTACTATTTTTAGGGTTAGTTCAGGAACTGCAAAAGGCTAGTTCTGAAAGAGCGGACATTCTTAGCAGCTACTGTGACAAGGTCCAATCCCTTGCTTACCAGAAAAGTCAGCCATTTGTGCCTTATAATAACCAAGTAAGTGATCTTATCAATAGCTAGAACTATATTTTTCCAAAATTATTAATATAATTTTTTATTCATATGTTAGCGGATAAATTGCAGCAGTTGTTGCAGTTTCTGCAAGTCTGAAACTGCACAAGTCTGAATTCTTCACAAAATCTGATTTCCTTTAAGAGTAGGAGCTACCTGAACGTATTTGACCCATGTTTTAGTTTATTGTTCTCAGGCTTAATACGATTGCTAACTTTTAATAGAACTGAAGTAACTTTAAGTAAATTAACACTTTGGAAGCCTATATCTGGAAAGCTACTTCTCTTAGTTTAATACTGAACACTGTGGGGGTACCTTAAAATGTTTTTTTTTATGATTATGAGTTTTGAGCTTGTGCTTGAAGATTTAATGAAGTGCAAAGATGGAAAATAAAAGCAAACATCTAAAAAGCTGCTAATCCGTAAATAAATAAAAAATAATTATAATAACCGTTAGATCAGATTTTGAAATTCAGATGTAACTTTTTCTATCTCTCCTTAGCAAGTCCTTAGCAGGGGAAACTAGCATTGGTTTGGCGCAAATGCCAACACTTAATTTTGTGAATTGATGATTCGTGAATCTTAAATTCATTTAGTTACGAGTGAGGGGAGGAGAGTTTGAAGGTAAAAATTGCACCTCAAGTGAGAGGCTGATTTTCAGTTTGTAACAGCTCCATATAGTTAGTAAGGAAGTAATTTATTGATGCCCACTCATACAACATGAAAAAGTGGATTAAAAAAAAAATAATAATATGACTTCTAATACAACGCAACTTTAAAAATCGCACACGTACAAAACATGTAACGGTAAGAAACTTGCCAGTTTACGAAGGGACTTAGACTTTGCCGACACTTCCACCTCGGGTATCATATCCAGAGGATCATGTATATTATAACGGTTTAGCAATGAAGAATTTCTTTCGTGGAGTGGCATACGTAGTAAAAATTTTAGGTACTTGCAATAAGCTGAACGAAGCTTCAATTTTTCTGTCACTGTAAACCACTCCCATAAAGGTACGATATGCAACAGGTGTGGCAGAGTGATAGCTGAATAGAATCTAGATGGTACTTTTCTGTTAAACGTAGCTTGCAAATTGCCACGGCGGTGGTGGCGTTGCAAGCAAGGATGCTCCCCCCTTCCGTCCCTAGGCAGTAGAGCAA
>JAAAKL020011509.1:0-13612 GCA_010016065.2 Carybdea cf. marsupialis auct. non (Linnaeus, 1758) | reverse complement strand
CGATTAGCCGGTACTCGATTAACCGAGCTTCAATTATCCGCACGGCGTAAGATTGTTTAATTTTTCTATCCAAAGTGTTCTTTATTTAGCTGAGCAAAAGTTCAATACCAACACTGGCATCCAGATATCAAATTTTTAATTCACACATTACAGGGTCACTCAAACAATACCTTGACGTTTGCTTCTTGGAGACCACTGATAGTGAAAAAGCGTCAGAGCACACATTTGGACAGCCGATGTTTGCTGAGGTAAAATGTATTCAGTAACAGTTTTGTCGGTTTCAGATGCTGGGTTTCAAATGCACGGCAAAGTAGAATAATGATGTTATATTGAATATGAACCAAAAAACTAGGTCTTCTGTAATTTTTGATGATTTAATTAATGCTTCTCAAATTCTGATTTTCTGCCTTTTCGGATAATCCAAAGTACACTTTCTACAGTTTACAGATTCTTAAATTTGTTTTGCTAGTTAATGAGAAGTGTTCAATTTTACCAATTTTTTTAAGGGCAGTTCCTAGATGTTATCAAATAGCAGAGTCAAACATCTAATTCAGAAGACGAAATTGTAAGGCTCAAGGTTCAATTCATCGTTTCATTTTTTCCCGTTTCTGTACTAGATGAATCTAGAGCATGGATTAGCTACCTTGTCTCTAATGGGGACGGGTAAGGTTACAGTGAAAGTAAAGGGTCACATAACAAATCCAGATAACATGAAATAATCAGTTTTGGTAAAATACTACGAATACTAGAGATACAAGAAGCATAACAGAAATATTAGGGAAGTGGAAAATGTAAAAATTCAGATATGGAAATATTGATCTTTCTCTTGTATTCTTTCATCTTTGAAAGGTGTCAAACTTGCCGTAAATATTTTTATCAATCTTTGAGAAACCTTCATACAAGTTTTTGAGGCATCTCCATAAAGGCTATCTCTTGCTCACTACGCATAAGGAAAAATAAGACGGTGTGCCTACTGTATAGCATGCTAGAAATGCCTTATTTGATTACCAATCTCTCATTATTCCTTTGATGGTCAGGTGTCTTTTAGAGGAATTAAGCTGTGTAATTCTGTTTTATAGCAATCAAATATACGAGAAGAAAACGCATCGTGCTATTCTATCACTACAATGCCCGGAAACGTGATGATGTCACAAGTTTTGAAGAAGGTACCATTTGACACCAGATATCTTAAGGAAACCCTGGAAAAGGCTGTTTCCCAAAATACCAGACCTGTAGAGTGTGTAATATTTAAACTAGAGACGTTTGAATCTCAAAAATATCTGCTCAAATGTCTGTTAACATTCCTTGGATCGTTAAGTTAGGATCCAGTATCAATTAATAAGGTTTTGTTAGAGAGATTTAAAACTTTGAAACCTGATATCTCCATGTTGAGAACGGGCATCACTCTCAAATATGGTCATTGACGTTCTCACTAATAGGGTAAAATAAAAATTGAGTTTTTCCCATAAGTAAAACATTTTCAAAATCGTGACGTCACGCTTTCCTTCCTTATTAGACTAGGAGTGGCATTAGGCGTGTACAGAATGTTGGAATGTCAGAAAGGGAGCACATTGAATAGACAAAGATTTTGGAATTCGTTACTTCGATCGGACAAGGATGGGAAGTTGGGAAAATGCTTCGCGAAATCACCATAATCTCTGAGATGTATCCAAGACATACTGGAGACCCTGTAAGAAAACAAAATGATTCGATTTACGATAGGATAAAACTTCTAGTGAACATGGATTAAAGAATGTTTGTAAGGGTGTTGAGGTAGGTAAGAAAAACATTTACATAACATAAGAAAACTATTATCATAAAATAGGAACGAATCTTTAAGTTTTTATCTCCTTTTGTCTGTCAGTGGCGTAACCAAGATACAATTATTGGGGGAGGAGAGGAAGGGGTCGGCATTAAAGAATTGTAGTTTACAATTTTACAGGTATTGCTTTATTCAAGGGGTAGCTAAGCTATCCATGTTTTCCAAACAAATCCAAGTCATGGTAATGGGCAACTACAATACACTCGTGATATGATTTAACATAGATAGCTTAACGGGCAGCCTACAAGGTGGAATGTCGTCCGGATGTATTATTTCACCAACATAAAGCTGAATAGAAGCCCTCAAAAAGTAATAATAAAGATAACATTCTATACTCCTGAGACTTTCTACCGGTCGAAGTCTGAGAAAGACGTAACATTGCCTACATTACACTTTTCTTTGCAACTTCTTTCGAAATAGATGCCGCTTCACAAGTAAAAAGTGCAGGAAACTAGTCGGTGAGCTGAAAAGAGAAGCTAACAAGGCATTGATTTGTGTATGGCTGAGGAGAGATGATCTATGCAAGGATATGAAAACAACAAAAGCTGAAGCTACCAGCTTCCGTGAAAAAGTTCAAAGCAAATTCACTTTAAAGCACGTCTTAACTCGGAGGGTTTACGCAACATTTGACATGCAGTCGATGGCCACGAGTTAAATCTGTGGTGTGGTTTCTTCCCGATGATGGTTTGAATTTTTTCCCAGCAGTAGAGATAGATATTAATGTGAACCAACTGCAATGTACACCTTCCTTTCATCTTTTAATTAAAATTGAATGGCCAAAACTAAGAAAATAGAGGCAAATAAAAATATTAGGAAGGGGCTAGGCCGTTTTGTGGTGCTGTAGAGCAATATTACAAGTTGAGTGATTTATTTCCAATAAATAATATGGCATTGTAAGTAACTTTGAGACTACGATCATTTTCGTCTCCGTTGAACTGTTTCTTATCCTTTTTATTGCTCCATCACTGAAGTAGTTAATACTTCTCAAGTCTTCCCCTGTCCCTAGCCAAGCAAATCGTCTTTCGTGAAACCAAAGCACTATGGACTCCTAGGTGACATTATACCTGCCATTGTTCGTGAGTCCATGTTAATAACGCTCTATAATAACTTGTTGACTATGGGAGTAATCTTGGGAAACTGGTAACTAGAACTTCACTTGCATATCGAGAAGAGTAACGAGAAACAACAGGCCTGCTGCTTGGTTTGTTCAAGCATTCAACTTGAGCGATAAAATATTGACATAGTTTATGAAGCTAAGAGATCATGTCAAAAAGCTGTAATAGCCCGAAGATGGTACATAGTCGAGGACTGTAATCAATAGCCTTGTCTGCCTACGGATTTAGATTTCGGAAATTAAATGTTCTTGAACTATCTGTCTGCACCCACTATAGAAATATCTTACATTTATATTAAGTAATAAATTAACAGCGACCGTACAATGCTGTGGAAGAAAACATCTTTGAGAATCTGAGTTAATTGTTTTCTTCATTGGTAGAGTAGTAATGACACAATATCAGTGATAAAACCTGGAGAAAAGTCAGTGCTTTTATCAGTTGCGGAAATAGTAGCACAAGAAGACGCAGTATGTAGCAGTTGCAATGAGGTAATAATGGCATCATAAACTGCAGTGCAGCTATACTCTTTTGCCTATTTTTTGTTTTTGCTGCACTTTATCAACGTCATCATCATCATCATCTTTATCATATAAATTATAATCAGGCAGATGACGTATGCACTGTGGAGGTATGCACAATAAGCAACAGATGATAAAAAAATCTTAAGTTGTGCACATCATAGAAATATTGATATCAAATTGTGTAAATCATAAAAATGTTGAGTTCGTCTATATTAGTACCGCAAACTTGCTGCTGTGTAGAGTGGCTCAGCAGCGGTATATTTGAAAAAAATGTCAGAAGAACTAAATGCTCAAACGGATATGACGAACTTGTCATCTGTTTGATCTTATACGAACCATTATCACTTCACCTTACCGAATTCCGAAGGCATAAAGAACTTTAATTGCAAGAAAAAACAGGTTTAAAGTACTCTTGGTTCTCTTCATGAGGGTCTGTGCCAAATAGCAGGTTTCTCTAGAGATCTACGGTTGCAGTGGTTTTGCACTCAATTAAAAATTCACAGAAGCGGGTCGCCGTAATTTTGGACAGCATAGATTTTAAAGATGGAATAAATAGATGACTTGTAGTCATAAATGCAAACAAATGATCTTGCTGTTGGCCCAGATTTCCGCTAACTGTCAAGATGTAGCTCCTAAACCTACGGTGTCTTACTACCGGGTCGGGTTGACCTATAAGCGATAAAGTTGGCTTGGCTACATATGAGAAGTCTAGATTTTACATTTGAATCAAAGGCTAATCAGTCATTTTGCTTTATCTTTATAGGACGAAAATGTTATAAATCATGTTTTGAAAACTTTGTGGTCCAGGTGTAGATTATTAGAAATAGGATCAGCTTTTGAGACAAGGCTGCGAATTAGGTTTCAAAGGGAAATTAATTGGCAACCAAAGAACCTTTTGTAAAAAGCTTTAGCATTCAACAGAATAACTGTGGTCTGTATAAAAACATACCTTTTTGTACCAAATTGTTAAATTGTATGAAGAGTTTTAATCTCAGATTGCCAAATCAAAATACACTTTTTACTCTCATTTGCCTTCAGGTGTGATATGTAACACTTCACTGACTCTATTAATATCGTATCAAAATACACTGATTTAAATGCTATATTTAGCCGTATATTGTAGTTCACAGTTCAAATTATAAATAACCAAGGAAAAGCTCACTGCTGATAAGGTCGTCGTCGAATCTGGGCTAGTCTTCGCTCTGCGACACATATTTAGTGATACACGTCCTTGGAACCATCATGGATGACGAGTTTCGCACGAGAACGGACACATGTCGATGTGATATGATATAACTTCGCGTGCCGTTGTTCCTTGGTATAACTGCCAAGCCATAATTTGGTGTTTACTGCAAAGAACCTTTTCGTGCACATTCACAGCTTTGTGTTTTGTACCTAGAAAACCGACCAATCAGAGATAAGATCCAGTATGATCATGAAGTTATTGTTTTGTACAGAAAACAAAAACTGATTAAGTATGGTCAACAGCAGTTGGTGTGTTTTGGAATCATTCCCAGTTTTCATTGTTGTCATTGTGTGGACTCATCTATGTCATGGCAGGGTAAAGTCCATACCAGCACTAAACTATATGCTAAGCCTTGTACATTCAATATCGAAGTCAGAAAGGACGACGTTTTTCTTAATTTAACGCTTGCTGTAAGTATTCTGCGCAAACTCGAAGTCTGCCGCTGAATGCGTGCCTGATGCTTGAAAAGGACAACTCTAATAGAAAGTCTGGATGCTCGAGGCCAAGCGTGACATGATCAGTTGCAAACGCAAGCCATAGCTGTGTTTAGAACTCAGAGGGCGCGAACTGTCATCAGCAGTCACGTGACAAGTTTGTTTGATATACATTCGCGCGATAGGATTTAAACTTCAGTTAAGGTAGAGTAGTCAGCTGTAGGTGATCTCAGTCACTTTTAGCTGAATTCCTCTCGGTCACCGGGCGAAATCTAAGGCAAGACTGTTGCAGTCGTTAACTTGGAGATACACAGGAGCCTTACAAAGTAAAGGATTGGTCGTTATTGTATTAGTTACGGCGAACAATTAGTTTATTCGCTTTTGATAAAGAGAGCCATGTTGCTGACAATGAAGACGCGAATGACTGATTTCGACTTGAATGATATGATGAACCAAATCACATTGAAGGAGAAACCAAAGGAGGAAAGTATCAAATGCCAGCTACAGTCGGAGCTAGTTGCAGCTGTTTTATCAGATATAGGTGATGAATTAAATGACCAGTATAAATTAAAGCAGCCAACTTTCTTGAGTCGTGGTTGCAGATTTCCTTTAATATTGTGTGCTGGGCTGCTAGCTTATGTTGTATACGAGAAACTATTTTAATTGCAAGGACTAGACGAATGACAAGGAGTTTATTTCTTTTGAAATTTATGTCGGGACATGCGTCTTTTTAAGATGGAAAGAATTTTGATGCTTTTGCAAGGAAAAAATGGACTTCAGCCGTGAAATATGACTTTATATTTGGACCTATTGGCTGGCACTTAGGCACCAAAAATGTTCAACATGTGGATGCTACGCTTTTGTTGCTTTTGACCCGCCATTTTGGCAGGTGGAAGGGACAGATGTGATACGAAGAAGCAAAATGTGGAAACGGGATGTCAACATATTCTCTTTTATACTCCTTAGACACGATATTGTAATTCCTAAATAATAACATATGATTAAACAATTCACAATCTTACTAGGGTTGATTATGGAAAATTTGAAAGACACAAACTTTTGACTCCAGGTTATATGATTTAGTAAAGAGTACACAATGCAGGTTTATGTAAAAGTAATGATTTATGTCAACACATACTATATTAGTCACTACAACACGCAGTAAATCACTACAACACGCAGGAATATACATATAAGCCATAATTGTAATATGATAACAATGTGTAATAGATGCAATAGGAAACGTAAATAATATAAGTACATTATACATGTTTGTAATTTTCAAATTGGAATGGTGGCAAAGATCCTCAATCTCCATCCTTATTTTGATAGTTTTGTAATTATCTCGATATAGATGGAAGGCAATGAGATGAAAATCTGATATCAATATTTATATGATTGAAATGCTGGACTCGCCTCAAACATGTTTGATGTGTATGCGTTGAAGGCGCCAAGATGTCGCGAATCCATTATCATTTGCCAAGCATATTCCAAGACTTTAAGCGTTTTAGTTTGAATGAACGGTTAGAATCCCTACCGTAAGAAAAAAAACCCCGAGCAAACGAAGAGTGAAACATGGAATCTTTACTTTGTGTATTCAAAATGATAGTGGAATTATAGAATTTAGGAGTTTTCAGCACGCCTTGCTTTGAAAGACAGAGCCATGCCCGGACATAAGTTAGATTTATTCATTGCTGTCTTACAGGTTGATTACTTGTTGCTTTCCCTTTCTCGGAGTATAGATCTACTTTTTGTGTTTGAAAACAAACGTTTCTAGCCGAGCATTCGTCTATTATGTGTTGAAGTGACACTTTGAGATGGGGAAGTTGGTGCAACAGACGTCAATCTGAGAGTCAGACAAGTGTTTCCGTATCACACGGCTCTTCATTTATAAATATATCTATTGTGATATCCTTCAAAAGTTTCTTATCAATTTTTACCAGTTTCCTCTCCTTTTCGTTCAGTGACACGTTACTTTAAGACAAAGTCTATCCGAATTCGCCATAAAGGGGTGAAGGTGTGAAAATTGGCGCGAATTTTCTTTGAATTGGATAAGCAGAATGGCAGGGATTTTACAACCAAACGTATTTCTCGTTTCGCACGCTTAAAATTCTGTTGCGCTCGAGTTTGTAATCTCACGATTACTGTCTGATATGCTTGTACTCATCTTCGATTTTGCAAATACTACAAACAACTATTCTATCGGCCAGGTCACGGGGTCACCAATGATATTTATCTTTAATGGGTTCTAGATACGCTACTTGCCCTTGTTCAGTAATATGGGTTAGATTTAGGGATGGAAACTTGGTTGAATATTAAAGGGAGAGGTAGGAAATATGCATTAACAGATTAAGGATAAATTGTGAAGTTGAAATGAATTTTGAATAAGCAAATGTAATACTCCTAACGAAATCGGTATATCTTTAATAGAGACTTCCATCTTGTTATTTTGTCATGTGGATATAGAAAATTGTATGGAAGTGGGGGAGAAGCAATCACTTTCTTTACCCCTAAGTGTCGGTCACAGGTTAGTTGCTTTGTTAGTCCGTTAATTAGCATACTAGGTTATTAACAGTGAGTTACTATCAGGAGTCCTAAGACGGGAAACTCATCTACGGTATCAAACTAACTCCGAGTCTAGAGAGATGTTAATGACTTGATCACACTTTTCTTATGGCAGAGCAATTCCACTCTTATACAGCAACTTTCCTTCCCCGGCTGACACTGTAATTTATCATAGCAGACTCAAAAAGACAGCTATGCACTGTTCAAGAAACCATAAAATCTCATCCAAAATTGGAAATCCCGTCCATTTCTTATATTCCTACATTAGTATATCTTCAATTAAAATACCACGAAACATTTGATTCTAATTTTACATAAATTAGTATGGGAGGGTCTCCCTATTTATCAAGACATGTTATTTAAAATTCAACCTATTCAAAATTTTTGATTGGAATGCATGTTATCACATATGAACTAGTGAAAAATTCATAAGCATCGAATGTACTACTTTCAAATTTTCGATGTTTTCAAACTTACATAAAATTCCACAGATTTGCACAAGAATCAACTAGTAAGCTTTATCGTACCTTTATTTGGTAGATCAAATGTCTAACCTCCTGACTCCTTACAGTGAAGAGACTTCACGTATTTTGAATTAGAGCGATCAAATGCCACCACGTTTCAGCTACAGAACGTACAGTTAAAAAGCCTCCTGTTTTCCAATTAGAAGTCAGCAACTCTGCCAGTCATTCCTATGTTTTACCGTTTAAAAACGAAAGAAGATTAAAAATCAGACGCTGATTTACTATATTTGTCTTAAGATTGTGTGACACTGGTCCAGAACATCCAAAAATAGATTCTGAACTCTCCTACATTATAGCTTCGCTCTAAACTGTTTTCACCATAAAGAGGCCAGGATACTTAAGCTTATCTGTGCTTCATTCCATGGGACTTGTCTCATCATTGCATCTTATACATAGCTCACAAAGGTTTGCAAACTTTAAATACCTATGTAACCATATGATGTAATAACTTGATTTCCTGTGGATTTGATAAAGAGAATAAGGCAATGCAAAGTGGCTTAGCTTAATTGGTGCTATTGAACAAGCTCTCAACAATACACATTGTGAATAGAACCATTGCCACATTTCCAGTTTTGGTGTGACGAAAGACGGTGTACTAATGTTGTAATGAGAAATGCCAGCAAAGGTATTGTGAGAAAAAATTATCTTCCTAATCGAGAGAAAACGTTCCTGATGAATGAGTTAAACGGGAGCCAGTAAAAATATATTCTACGAACTTCTGTCTGCATTGGGACATCTGACTTTATAGGGACATCTGACTGTATATAGGGACATCTGACTGGCAGGTAAGGATGAATGTAGGCGTCGATCAGAGGTATCTTTCAAATAGATAAATACAGGGATGGTACAAAATGCGACACGCTTTTGAAAGAAAGCAACAACACAAATACGCATGACATAAAAATGTACCTTCTGTGATAGAGTTAAGAACACACCATATTGATAGAAAGTTAAAAATTAGACTCAAGATAATTGATTATCTTGAGTAATGATGTTAGCCCATATTTTGGTGGCATGCTCAATTTTGAGCGTAGACTATTGCCCACCCTTCTTAATGAGCAGTCATGAACGTACATTAAATTCAGGACACACGATAAGATACCCTGAATGCCAGGAGTAGTTGGCATGTTTTTCATAAATTCTAGATAATCAATGACTTTGCAGGTGAAGATGAGGTTGGATGAACACGAGACACATTTTCCGGTGCATCAATGATAACGATCTGATAATCCAAGTTGAATGTTTGGTGAAACAAATCATTACTGCTTCCATTTATCTTATATTGTACTTCCTGGTGGCTTTAAACCACAATGAAATAGCTAATGAATCTCATATGGCACTCAAGAATTATTGGCGTCGTTCGTCACCTCCCCACATCCTTGGATTTTCAGGTTACTGCTAAAGGCCAATTTATCTTCCGTAAAAACCCATACTAGACACAAGGAGAATAGCATGCAGATTTACTGGAAGGGGTGAAGCAGTAGAAGAAGTTGGTTCTTACGGTACAGTATATTTATTTCCGGTATGATCTTGTTTTGGTGCTTATATGGAGGCAAAATTAATATTAAAATGTCTATGAGGGGCACTGGTTGGCGCATGAGGCACATGTCCCTATGAATCTCCTTAAAACATACAATGGAGGCAGGCATTCGTGTAACTTATGCATTACAGAAAAGTATGCCATCATAGATTTTCTAACATATGGATAAGAACAGGCTCAAAGCGGGTGTCGCTTTTGAGAACAGCCTCGCTCTGGAGCTGCGGTATTATCGCCGTTTCAGGTAGTGAATATTTGTCCTCGTTCTCATATTTCCAATCCATATGAAGTCTATGATGCCATTGTAAGCGATGAAAAAAGTAACCTATTAAATAAACGTTCGGAGTTAGTCTAAAAATGCCGGCATCTGTATTATATTGCTGTCAATAAATATACGGACTTATAAAACGACTTCTTGCTTGTATGGTGAGGTAAATTGTGAATAGTACAGTACTGGATGTGATACTTTGCTGCTTGATGAGCCTCATAGAATAGGAACTTTTTGCCGCTGCTTATTATTAGTAATATAATCAGAAAAACTTAAAAAAATGAAATTTGCCATCTCTTTATCTATATCAGTAGTACGTATGTGTAGTCTTAATAGGCGTGAGGTAGATTTATTTATTAGTCAGTTTAATTGCTTTCTCTCCTGGTATGACACAGGACGGTTAAGCTGGTCATTGGAAGATAGAGTACCTTTCTCTATCTACACTTTGGTGAATCTTGCTCGGCGCGTTCACCTTGCAGGAGTAGATAAAGTGGGAGCAGTAGCTACGTTTGAGCTGGGACCGAGTTTTTTTTCTGGCGTATAGCACTTTCCCTTGACCAGGGTTACGGCCGAAATTGTTGGTAGCAGGGCAAGGATTGACATTCAAGCGGAGGAATATCAATGGACACAGGGCAGGGATTCTCCTTTTTGACATGTCAAGGAAATAGATTGTGGTTAACAATTGGTAATCGCTGGGTTTAGCAGTAACACATTGCAGTACAGAAGAGTATTGGCAAGCCATTTCTTCTGCATATGACCACACTTTTCAAACATGATACCCATAATACGAAATACTGTAATGGTGCTGGACGGTGAGCCGCCCTTGCTAGGCACATGGCGCTTAAGGACACGAGACAAAGTATCCCTGCATTTTATGACTTGTTCACATCAACCCTTTCCAGGTGTGTGGCAGACAGGCCGACTTTGGGATCTTTTCCGCTATTCAAAGTTTGCACACGCCTCCAATGTGTACACTACCGCATAATCGCACTGATGAAGGCAAAACATTACAGGTAATTATGACCGGTCGCATGACATCCAAGTTGAAAGAGGAGTCTAGTGACATGCAGACGGCATGTAGGAGTGGGAGACGGTGCTCAGATCTTCCTGCGACTATTCAAGAACTGATTGAAAAAGTTGCAGTTGTCAATCAGGAATCAAGCACCTTTTCATTGATAGTCTATTCTGACCTACGGTGCACATATGTGGACCCTGAAAGCGGTAGATATTAAGAGGTTACAAACAGCAAAACAATGGATGCATATAAATGTCCTACGATACAGTTGGACGGCAAAATGGACCAAGGTAAGTGTACTAAAAGAAATGGGTGTCCGGACGGAATTGGCTCACATGATGAAATCACAAAAACGTAGATTCCTTGTACATTGCCTGTAGAGACAGAGGTCTGTCCCGCGACAATGAGGTCGGTTCACACAAACTGACACGAAAAAGAAGACCCCTTTGAAACGGTTTTGGGACAATATCAAAGAGAGGATCGATACACATATTTCCAGGGTAGTCAAAGAAACGGAAGATCGCGACAACCAGTAAAGGATAATTCGTGCTGCCATGTACAGAAAGGGCAGCGAAATATATTAGCATAGATACTAGAACTGACTGAATTGCTGGTCGGTCACTTAGATTCCGATGGTTTCGTGCATTTTCTTTGTTCTTCCATCACTATATGATCGTATTCCGGCATTTCTTGTACTTGTAAAATTGTAGTTATTAAGGAAGGCAGGCGTAACCAAGTTTCAAAGAGACAAAGACTTTCCCCCGCAGCGGAGCTCTTTTAACCTTTTATAGAAAAATTGAAAAAGTTAATTCCTCTGATGTGCACTTTCACCTGCACGTAAATATACGACAAAACACTTGTTTCTTTCCATGTTATAAGATTTTGGCACTAAATATCCTCGAACAGGTGGTTTGTGTTTAAAATCTGACAATGTGGTTGAATAATGGATTCATATACCTTTGCCAGAGACTGATGGCAGCCATCGTCCAGATTTATTTTTCATTGAAAGCTGTACTGGATAGGAGAGGATTGTAAAAGACTGTTGAAATAAAAAGAACATTAGTTACTCCTTGTTTGTCAAACTATTTTATTAAAAATGCATATGTTTTCAACAATTGCTTCTTATCGAGTGAGCATCACATCTTTTGCTTAGATGAAGGCGACTTTCAGCTTAAGAAGGTGAAAAGAGGGACACATTTTTAATAACACCTATAACACATCGGAAAGAATACCATGTCTTCATAATTACTTCCTCACAAGACAAGCTAGCAAAGCAGTTGTCCGATATGTCAGAGCGTGTGCAAAAACATACCTCAAAAAACTTTGCCCGAAGATCCATTCATTTCCGCCAAGGAATGCAAAACTTGAAAGTTGACCCAAAACAATCATTGGTCTGCTCATTTGACATCCATATATTTTTAAACAAAGTTCCTTTTGAGAAACCATCAAATTTTTAGCTCAAACTTTGAATCGCATATAACCCAGTCTCGGTAGGCTTGAGATTGAAATCTATACAAGAGAAAAAGTGGTACGAGATCATTTTTTTCCGCGTTAAATTTCTATTTCTAGATAAATGGACTTTTCTAAACTGACATCATTACACTTCTTCCTATTCAAAACAATATACTTTAAGTCTCTTTTTAAAAGGATTATATCACCTATCAAGGAGAACCTCAGAGAGGTTAAAGCTGGCTTTTTTACAGCAGAGGATGCACTGACAAAATTTGTGCCACACATAGCAGTATTAACCCGTTAAAATTTTCTTGAAAAATGGCTTTCAGTAGTGGGCTTTCATTGAAAGACTCTGTAAAATTCTGTGCACTTGGGACATACTTGATAAGTGTATCAGTATTACTACACGTTAAATGTTTCATCGTTTTGAATTTTAGTTATTCACAATGTTTCCAAGCTTTGAATTAAACAAGAAAGTAAAACGTGATGTGAGACAGGTAAACAGAAAGAATCTTGATGACAAGCTGAAACCTTTGGAACAACAATGCGTAAAACGTGGCTGCCATAGTCTGTCCAAGATACAAGTAAGAAAGGATAACAAGGGGCTTAAATATTTGATTTAAATTTTACTTTGAGTTGAAAACTTTTAAACAGACAGTGATGGAAGTTAAAAATTTTAATGTCTATTTAAAGGATAACAAGTATTCCTAATTCTTCTAAACTGTCAGATTATAAATATCGATTCAATTCCATACTTAGCTGTCCGCCCAAGCCTCGACTACATATGTTACTTCATAGCACACAAAATTTCGTTTGTCTACTGAAAATTTATTGTCGTAAAATTAGGAAACGTCTATGTGACACGGTCTTGTCATTATCAACTGTTATATGGAGTGTTTAATAGTATTGTCTTTACGAGCAACAGACATTGGAATGGTTGATAGTATTGTCCTCATGAGCAACAGACATTGGAATGGTTGATAGTATTGTCCTCATGAGCAACAGACATTGGAATGGTTGATAGTATTGTCCTCATGAGCAACAGACATTGGAATGGTTGATAGTATTGTCCTCATGAGCAACAGACATTGGAATGGTTGATAGTATTGTCCT